>LPNX010362607.1:0-62653 GCA_001517045.1 Pseudotsuga menziesii | reverse complement strand
AAGGACACTAGTCAGCTGCAAAAAGAGTTCTAAGATACTTGAAGGGGACTCAAGACGTTGGACTCAAGTACTCTAAAGTGGATGACTTAAAACTTATTGGGTACTCAGACTTAGATTTTGATGGAGATAAGGAGACAGGGGTATCAACTTCTGGATACACTATGAGTCTTGGATCAGCAGCTGTCTCATGGAGATCACGCAAATAGTCAGTTCCGGTAGATTCAACAACAGAAGCAAAATATGTGGCTGCAGTTGGAGCAACAAAAGAAATAGTATGGATCAGGAAGATACTTGAATATTTGCAAGAAAAACAAGAGAACTCCACTCCATTATTGAACGACAATACTTCTGCAATCAAGCTGGCTAAGAATCCCAGATTCCATGATCGAATCAAACACATCAAGACAAAGTATCATTTGATTTGACATCATGTAGAGGCCAAGACAGTCCATCTTCGACATTGTTCCACAAATGATCAAGTTGCAGACATCTTCACCAAAGAACTTGGACGAGAAAAGTTTGAAAGATTCAGAAACATGCTCAGACTTACTAACACCCCTTCGGATTAAGGGGGGGATTGTTGGAATATAATCCGTCAGGATTATATGTTAGTGTACATAATAGGAATATGAATAGTTACATAGGAAGGTGAAAAGGCTGGTCGGAAGATGAATCTCAACCACCAGATGAAATGTATAAATGTATGCATTAGCAATGGAATAGAATTGAATTCGGGAGTTATTTACCTAACATAACCGAAGGTCTGGGGTTACCAATGTACTCTTAAAACTTGCAGACAATCAGCTTTAAATTATAGGAAGGAGATAGGAATATAGAATGAACTCACCCAATTAACAACGGTTGATCCAAGCTTTGACTTCTCGCGCTCTACTTCTTCTCCAAATATTTTAGGGATGCACCTCCTTCACCTACAAAGAGCGAATCCTCCAAGTACAAACTTATGCATGTATATATGACAAGTTAGATAAACAATATATAGAGTTCTCAATTATAAATATTCATCAAACCATGACACATGAAAGTGACTCAACACAAATTTGGAAGAAGGATTCTCTTTATTAACAATAGTGAATGAGATAAGTGCACAACCCAACGCTTGAAACAAGGACTCCTCTACAACCAAAGGATTTTGAGTTTTTCTGCTCCAAAGATTTCTAAATAGATACCGCCAGCATAACTTTTCTCTCCAATAATGATTGATTAATGCCCTCCCCAAGGCCTCTATTTATACATAAGGAAATAGAGTAGTTTCGAAGGTTGAGGAGGTTGAGACAATTAAGATAGTTATTGATTAGGGCTTAACAAATATCCATTAATCACGATTTATTATTTTTAATGTCAAATGAAGATGTACACGAGTGTTGATACTGGCAACTCGCATATGACACGTGAGTTTCTATAAGGGAAACCCGCGTATGTATCTGTACGTGGGTTGCAATGACAATACTCGGATACAATACGCGATATGCTGTAGGAATAGTCGCGTATGTACATGGGTTGCTATGATAAGAGTCATGTATAGCATTCAACATGTAAAAAGGTAAAACATGGCAAGCTAGGTGGATAGTGAATGTATTTCATAACATGCCCATCTATAGTGTTTTAGGCAACCTTCAATCCATAAATGTCCTTTTGTGTGCCAACACATGAAGTGTCGGCGCTCAGACGGAGAAGTACCATTTGGGTTGATAACACACGTGTACACATGACTGTGAAGGAAAAACCCATGTATAGGAAGAAAAAGAGATAAAACAGAAGGCAAATAGACAAGCTTAGAAAAAATTTACTCCTATCAGACACTACTAGGGAAACATGCCCCCAGACCCGACTTAGAAATAGAGAAATCAAAGCAATTCAAGAACATTGAATGCCAATAAAACCCCCAAAGGAAATGACTAGGAACTCCCTAGTATGGTCACCAATTCTATTACGGAGAAAACTTCCTATGGCTTGGGGTATACCACAACAAATAGAGTAACCGCAGAAATCAATCCCTTCCCCAATATGCAAGATAAATAAAACATCTAACACTAAAGGATCTCGAAACAGACCTTATTCTGGATGGTTGATGTATATCCCCATTGAGCTTTTCCAATCCCACTTGTGTTATCAATTGGCTCTCTCAACAATTAGCAAACAAGACAAGCATGCTATATAATGGTGTTAGACCTACTCTAGCATATATAATCAATAATGTATAAGTAATTAAAAGCATCCATGGATTCAATATTCATTTAAATGCACATCATTGGACAAGAAAATATATTTCTATTAATATAGATAAGAGATTACTAGAATGACAACCTCTATCGGCATGTCTGTGAACCGGAGAAATGTTGGGCAATAGGGCAGACCCGGGTTTAAACCTTTGCTGTCGCACCAACAAAAGACCCACAGTGTTGGCCCTTTCGGCAACAACCTGCGTGCAGGTTGCAGTCTCACCCGAAACAGCTATGGGGTGCCGCAGAATCAGGTTTCTGCAAGCCGAGAGGGGGATTACTGTACCTTAGCCTTAATAATCTTATGAATCAATACTATAAAAGATTTACCATTCATTCACACAACAACTTCGCGGATAAATAAACAGTCGTTACTTGCTCAACCCACTACAGGGAATTCATAGCAAAGCTAAATATTAACAGCGATCTAATTTATCAGATGTATACAGTATTAATGCATAAAAGATAACAGAACAGAAACAACACAAGAAACCACGACACCGGATATAACGTGGTTCACCCCCAGTGTAGGGGCTACGTCCACAAACTGTGTTCTATTCAACTTGCTACAAAACCACAGTTTGATCTGCGCACTCAGCAGCAGATCCTTTCAGTCCTCAAAAATCCGTGCACACAGCAGTAGGCCCCTGCGCACACAGCTGCAGGTCGTTCCTTAAACTTCCTTACAAAAACCCTCTGCGCACACAGCTGCAGAGGTCGTCCACGCACACAGCTGGGACTTAACCTTTTCTTACAAAACCAATATTAGCTTTGCCTTAATCTTTCTTTCATCATAAAACCTAACCTATCTTCTTTACACAAGCGCTTATTTATACTGCGCATTTTTACAAAACCATGGTCTTAAACCATGGGCACCCAAAAACCCTAAACCCTGGATTTAAACCACGGGTTTATTACAAAAAAGAGGGTTTTGACTTACCCTAACACCCCTAAGACTATCTTGACCCATAACTCCACTTACCAACAGCCGCGAAGTTAGCACAACTAGTAATCCTTAGGGTACGCGCCCCAACAGGCCCCTAAGACTCACTAGTGGCCCGTCTCGGGACACTCTGCGAGGACTCTGGTGGGAGAATATTCTGCGCAAGGGCCTGGAAGTGACTGGTGAGATTATGCAGTATCTCATCAGCGGATTTCTCCTTTTCCACCAGTTCCTGTAATACTGAAGAAGAGTCTGTGTCAGCCTTTTCCTGCGCAAAAGTGTCATAGGTCTTCAAAAGTTTGAGCTGGCTCTCCGCAGTATTGCTCAATTCTAATGCTTCATCAACCAGGGGCTGTAACACATTTTCCAGCATCATTACCTTCGTCCTGCAGGACTCGATTTCCTGCTGAAGTTCCTTGCTGCGCTTTACTTTAGCCATCTTCTGCATAGGTGGCAGCGTCTTGATTTCTATTATGACTGCATCTAACTCATCCTGGCGCAACTTGATGGTTTCCTGAATCTTCCCTATATCTGGATGGTCCTGTAGGTTTTCCCATGCTTCTATGCTGTCTTCCATTAGCTTTGCGACACTAGCCACGTTGTCTGATATTTTTGATGCTGAAGCCTTGATGTCCTGCTGGCGCTGTTCTCGGACCTCTGGTGGAGTCTCAGGAGGAATGCACAGTTGAAGTTCTGCAATCTGTTGTTGGTGTTCTATCTTCATCCTTTCAACCTCGCTGCGGGACTGCTGGGCATAGTCTCTCAGCTTAGCAATTCTCTGCCCTGGTTCCTCTGCTTCCTGTATGTCGGAGTCAGAAAGACTCTGACATGCCTCGTCCAATGCTTGCATCAGCGTAGTTGTTGTCTGTTCATCCTGTTTCTTCTGTTGTGCAATCTCTTCTAGGTGTGCTGCGAAGGTTTTGTTTTGTTTGATGGTGTCGTCCAATTGGACTTGTGACACTTGAGTTCGGGTATGGATCTCCTTTGTAATCGCGAGCTGACAGAGGTGCAACTTTGACATAGACATCTTTGTATAATGAAGCTCCGTGGTTATATTCGTCTGGGGTCGAGAATCGGTGTCAGGCTGTATCAGAGTTGTGCTTGATACCTGTCCCTGGGGGTCCCTGGGTGGCCATTGCCTAATATTCTGCTGCGTGGGTGCCATAGTGCTGCTTGTCGCAGTACTGGGCGCTGATTTTGCGGTGAGCTCTTTTAACTCTGATACCCTGTTTGCGATACTTGAGAGGCCGGAAAGATGCAGTTCCGCAAACTCTGACCATTTTTTAGTAAGCGCTGTCATAAGTTGTTCTAGAGCATGCTCCAGTGCATCCAGCGTGACAGTGGCTTCCTCCTCGATATCTTTGTCCTTCGATGCTTTTACCTTTTTGCGGGACTGTGGCTTGGTTACCTCAGCTACTTCTGGTGACTTGCGCTTCGTTGGTGGGGTAGGATCTGTTATGGTCTTGACTGACTCCTCATCCTGTTCATCATGTTCATCCTGTCCGCCGTCTCCACCCTGGCCATCGTCATCCCTCTGCAAATCACTTAGGTCTTCGCTATCTTCCAATGGGCTCTGCTGCTGCGCCTGACTAGTACCTACGCCAATATTGGTAATTGGGGGAACCGGAATAGAGGGTTTTTTCCCTAAATATTTCAGCCATTCGGCCGGCCAGAGCTGAACTATCCACCTGATATCTGGTTCGGTGACTACATAGGGTAATTTGAAGCATTTCCGTTGTGGATATGCACGAGCTTGAATGAAAACATGATGCATATCGGCACTAAAGTGCGCGACGCCCTCGTATTGAGAGAACACTTCATTGGTAAGTCGAGGTGTTCACACAATCTCATAGTGAATACTCATAGCATAAAAGATGAATACAGTGTTCGTCATCTGCTGAACGTCCTTATCTGAGGATAGCCAAAGGGAGGCATACCTTGATGCCCCTGGCGTGCTGGGGTTTACTTCAACAAACTGGGCTTCAGTGGGTTCTTTCCACCCCACTAATGCAATAAGGATTAAAATCCAGGAATAATGAAAAGGTCTACCTTTTTCTTGTGCATCGCGGGCATCCTCCAGAAACTCCTTCGCAAGATATCTGGCCCAATTATAAGTATACCCCTCAGTGCAGTTCATAGCAATCCGGATAACCGGAGCAGGTACTTCAGTTGGCCGGCATTTCCGTATGATTTTGTAGGCTAAGAGTTCAGCTGCAAATCGAATGGGCTGCTCCTGAATCACGGAAGTGTGATACCCCCGTTTTCCTTTTATTAGGCCAAACCTCTCTTTCATGGTTTGCGTGAGCTTTGTATCGTCGTGTTTGGACGAAAATTCAGTTCCTGGATCAGGTCCTGCCATGGGTAAACCTGTGATCCTATGGATGAGGGCGGCGTCAATAGGAATTTTCTAGTTCCCTATCCATAAATAGCCATCATGCACCAGCGCTAGTAACTGCTTGGCCACTACAGTCACGTGTATGCCGCGACCGAAATGGGGAATGTTAAGTATCTTGAGTAGGCTAGCGTTATCCAGGCCCGCAGCCCATGGTTGCACTTCCAGTAGTGTGACCCTATGATCCGGGTACTTGACGCGGTGCAAGTATTCTTCTGGTTCAAACTGTGGAAACTTGCCATGGTCATTGGTGTCGTAATCGCTGTACTTAAGCCGATCAATCTTCCCTTTCATACTGCCTATCAGCTGCACTCCCTGTGGCAGTGAGGGTGTGGCTAATGTAAATTTCTTTGTCCAACGGAGTAACGCAGTACCTGGCCGAACAGGTGGTAGATATGGTGGCCGTGGTGGTGGAATATGCTCCCTGCCCCCGGCCGGGGCCTGTGTGGAACCAGAGGGCTCCATAGGATGAGCTGCTGGGGTTTGCCCTGTTTGCCGCTGCCGGTCTTGGTTGCACTTTGTACGAACTTCAGTTGTGGACTTTTTCCTGGAAGACCGTGCCTGCATCGGCCATGGTGGTGCTGGGGAAGTGTCTTCACAGTGAGCTAGTGCAGGTGGCCGATTAGAGCAGGTGATCAAACCCTCTTGCTCGAATTCTCTGACCAAGGCGTCAATCTCGCGTTCGGTGGTCATGGGTTCACTCAGAAATCTTGAAGAAATGCAGGATGCAATTTTTCCTAACTTAGGCATCTTCTTATACATGCCATCAATCAAATCGAGGAGGACAGTGCATTGAAGGCACCAAATCTGACGAAAATCTTGTCCATGTGGAGCGCAATTGCCGGTACTGGTCTTAGTACAGTCATTTAAAGCAATTAAAATCCCGCCGCCGCCAAATTGGCTGCCCCCCAACGGTCGGATTTTGACCCTTGCGACATTTTTGGGCCGCGGTAGAATCATGGTTGAAGCCTCGGGGCAATAAGCAACCTCGGCCCAATAGTGCCCTTCGACCCGACCGGGTAGTATCTGCGATAGGACTATTAGGTTTGAGGCACGAGCGTCTTGGCTCAGCCCATTGATTTGGTATCCAATGCTTGGATGATCAACATTTGCCTTGTCGTAATTTGATCGGGAAGCTATATCTAGAACAGGACCAGTTTTATTAATGGGAAATGCGATCAAAAAGCGATCTACAAGATCATCCCCACTTACAGTACTGTGGCGGAGCTCAACCTTCATATGCCTATTTTTCGCTACAGGGTCCAAGAAATATATGAACTTATGCATCCACTCCTTACGAGGTGTGTTTTCCATTGCTGTATATTCCTGCCTCAAATTTCCTTGAGGGCTATTCCGCCCCGTGAATTTACTTTGCACTTCTTGAGCTTGCCTTGTAACTTTGGGGCGCAAGACTTTCTGGCAGGTTCCCCGACGGGGCTGAGGCTTTGTATGATCGGTCCCCCATGCTGCTGTAGCTTCTATTGCTATTTCCAGACGCTGGGTGTTTTGTGACTGAGGTACTCGTTCTGACATAGGTGCAATAATTTCTCCAGGGTCTGTCATCCTAACCTGTGCAGGAAATTCTCGAGGCTGTGCACTAATGCATCGAAGAGACTAAGTGATCTGCGCGCACCTATGGCCATCTACCTTGTACAGTCGATGATGCCAATTCTCCAGACCATCGTCTGAATCAGACATGCAGGAGCTATCACATTGCCAATCCATTACACCATCAGCATTAGGCTCGACATAATCTGCATCCTTGGCTGTGATGTTATAGATGTGGTCTAGAGTATCCTACTCCCCTTCATCTCTAAGTGGTTCTGTATATCTTTCTCCTTGGGATGGGTCGAGGGGTATAATAACGCGCAGGCCATTTCCTTCGAAGGTCATCTGTCTCCTTTTAAGGTTGATGATTGCAGCATTGGCCATGGCCCACTCAATTCCCAACAGGGCTGGGTAAGGGTTGATGTCATCAATGATCTCAATAACTTCAAAGCCTGCTAGAGTACTGACTCCATCAATGTCAATTGGGACACTAAGAAGTCTCCCTAGTGGTACAATCCTTTGCTGGTTAGCTAGTCACAGTTGTATAGGTGACCAAACCAGGGAAGGCTTTCCCATTTCTCCCTAGGTCTTCTTGGGTAGGACATTAACGTCTGATCCAAGATCCAGGATGACATCAGTCATATCATATTCTCCTATCTGAACGTTCAACCTCATTTCCCTTCCCGTTCTTCGGACACGACTAACAGTTTTCTCCTGATCAATTCCTCTCTGAGGGTCTGTGACAGCAAGAACTTTTTGCAGCTCATTTAGAGCGTCCTGATTGCGCAAGAGTTTCATACAGCTCTGCAAGAAAGAAGATAGTGTACTTACTTTATCCGTCGAGGCCTCCTATGGCTGCGAAGCCTGCTGATGTTGCCGCACAGGTATTTCTACAGCGCCAGGGCCAACATTATCGTACAGGGCCTCCTGGACTGGTGCGTGGTCCTTCGCAGGGCCAAGGGCTGGGACTTTCTTGGAGGACTGTTGTGTGCACACCGTAGCAGGTTGCTTTGGTGAATCTTGAGTATGTGTCGTAGCTCCACTTCGGGTGACCACATTGAGGGCTGGGGCAGGTCTTTTCTCCACGGAAATCAACTGGATACTTGGAGTAGGGCCACGGTTGTTTTCCTGAATCTTTGCGAGGAGCTGGGGGCACTGTTCTATCACATGGTCCACTGCGCGGCAATACCGACAGGTCGTAGTGGGGTTTCGACAGTCGTGAGCCAAGTGACCAACTTGGTTACAATTGTAACACACAACCTGGCCGCGACCTCTTCCAGTCATCCCACCACGGCCGCGACCACCAAAAACACCTCTTCCGGAGGCACCTCCGCAGTAACCATAGCCATCATTATTCTGGACTTCATTGTGGACTCTGTAGGCGTCAGAAGTGCGCTCTCGCATAAGTTCGTAGCTAGGACACTCGTCTTCATTATGCCCTACGGACTTACAGAACTGGCAGTAGGGGTTTTGGGGAGCTTGAACATATCTCTGAAGAAGATGGCAGTGCTCAGGGCGATGCTAGCCAGAGGCTCGGAAAATCTCACAATACAGAGCACCGGCATTGAATGGGTTGCGCGTGCCCGTATTTAGGTATGTTCTGACCACGGGGCACTGGTCCCTATCGTGACCCTCCGACTGACATTGCATACACCAGACCTCCTCTCTACTAGTTTTAGCTTTCTTCATGTCACGAAGCTCTAGGGCCATCGCTGCCAGCTGCGCTTGGATTTGGGCAATACCAGAATCATCTCCGACGGGAGCAGTCTCTAGCTTCATTGTGATTTCTAGAGCCTCTTGCTGGTCAGCAACCTTCTGTTGCATGAGCGAAGTTCTGATATGCGGCAATAACGCTGCGATAAACCATTATTTGTGCTGCGCAGGACTGATGGTGAAGCTGACTTGGTCCAATAGAACTTTGAATCTTTGGTCAAAGTCCCAAACGGATTCGCCGCGCTGCTGTTGAATCTCTTTGAGTTCAGTGATGCTCTGCGATTCCGACTTTGGTTTCTTAAATTCCTTAATGATGGCGGCCTTGATTTCATCCAAAGTGGGGTGCTGATTACTGGATAATTTCATGAACCAGGTCAAAACCCGGTCGCGAAAGGATGTAATGAGCTGCGCGGTTCTCACATCCAGGTCAGTAATACTCTTCGCGTTCCAAACGGCCTCACATAAAAACCAGAATTGTTCTGGATCATCGGATCCCGTTCCTTTGAAGATGGGCAGCTTAATGTCATCATCTAGGTGGGCCATGGTGGTTCTGGGAGGGTTGGGAGGAGGACAGGACGTTGATGGGGGGGGTTTGACAGGGGCAGATTGACCTGTGACTGGAATACTTGAATTTGGTTGCTTGTCACACTGCGACCGAACTTTAGGGGTAACAAAGCGACACTGGGGGGTGGCGGGAGGGTTGTCGTCAGGGTCTGGCTGTGGGGAGTTTACAGGGGGAATTGCGGTGGTCTGTCCTGAAGAGTAAGATTCAAAATCTCTTTTGTACCTTTGCTCACTTCGCGGCAACCCACTTTGCACATCAAAAATATTCTCACTTGCAAACATGTGTTAGTACTACTAAACTAACAGTCCGATTCAAATAATAATATACCCTTTTCAACCAATAGTATTTTAATCTTCAAGCTTAAGGAATTTAAAAACTTACCACGAGGCCCTTTGAAAAACTGTCGTTCAGCTTCGCTGAAAGAAGTGCTTGTGTCAATGGCAGATTCTATCACGAAGGCTTCCAACGTTCGCGTCGTCCAAAAATCGACAACGCAGGATACCTCGTTGTTCACGTGTGGCACAAGATTGACCCTTGCGGGGGTCCACACAGGAATCCGTCGATCTTGAAAGTTCATCCTCTTTTCCGTTAACCTAGACAACCACTGGTGCAACTCTATGTGGAAATGACCAAAGAAAATTTCATAAGCATCACAAAAAACATACCTTTGTAAAAAGTCACTTGCACTTCGACACGGATTCGTATTCTCTTGCTGCACGAATTTCAAACAAGTCTCAGCAAACCAATCCCCGATTTCCTTCACAGAGGGCCTCCAGAACATAGCCCCTGAGGTACAATGTAAACCCCTCTTGAGCAGGTACTGAGTTCTCCCGGCAACGGAACCAATTTGTTGGGCAATAGGGCAGACCCAGGTTTAAACCTTTGCTGTCGCACCAACAAAAGACCCACAGTGTTGTCCCTTTCGGCAACAACCTGCGCGCAAGTTGCAGTCTCACCCGAAACAGCTATGGGGTGCCGCAGAATCAGGTTTCTGCAAGCCGAGAGGGGGATTACTGTACCTTAGCCTTAATAATCTTATTAATCAATACTATAAAAGCTTTACCATTCATTCACACAACAACTTCACGGATAAATAAACAGTCGTTACTTGCTCAACCCACTACAGGGAATTCACAGCGAAGCTAAATATTAACATCGATCTAATTTATCAGATGTATACAGTATTAATGCATAAAAGATAACAGAACAGAAACAGCACAAGAAACCACGACACCGGATATAACGTGGTTCACCCCCAGTGTAGGGGCTACATCCACAAACTGTGTTCTATTCAACTTGCTACAAAACCACAGTTTGATATGCGCACTCAGCAGCAGATCATTTCAGTCCTCAAAAAGCCACGCACACAGCAGCAGGCCCCTGCGCACATAGCTGGAGGTCGTTCCTTAAACTTCCTTACAAAAACCCTCTGCGCACACAGCTGCAGAGGTCGTCCACGCACACAGCTGGGACTTAACCTTTTCTTACAAAACCAATCTTAGCTTCGCCTTAATCTTTCTTTCATCATAAAACCTAACCTATCTTCTTTACACAAGCGCTTATTTATACTGCGCATTTTTACAAAACCATGGTCTTAAACCATGGGCACCCAAAAACCCTAAACCCTGGATTTAAACCGTGGGTTTATTACAAAAAAGAGGGTTTTGACTTACCCTGACACCCCTAAGACTATCTTGACCCATAACTCCGCTTACCAACAGCCGCAAAGTTACCACAACTAGTAATCCTTAGGGTACGCGCCCCAACAAGAAACTGAGTCCTCCACCTGGGCCTCAACCACATCAATCCTCCATCTCTCGATAGTAAGCTCACAAGAAAATGCAAGATTGGGAAGAACACCAAGTGCTCCAAGGGACAAAGTGATGCAAACTCAAGTATAAGCTACGGAAATAATTGACTATAGTTTTCTTGCTCTTCAATTCCTCTCCTTTCAATGTATCCAAAGGATTCCTTATATAGTGCTTCAATGGGGTAATGGAAGGTCAAATCCGAACGATCTCAAAGCATATGGAATGCCAAGAGACAATTGACTTGGATCCACATCAAGGAAAACTTAAAAAATCTTTGGCCTTTTGCACACATCACGATGTATGCGGGTTTAAGGGTTATATCCATGTATATATGCGAGAAAGGGTTAAAAAGTCACATATGGGAAATAACATGTGTTTTTAGGGATGATCATGGAAACATCAAAGGTGCAAAAATAGTCCATGGGGTCCAAAGAGTCTGCAAAGGGACAAGAAAGGCCATAAATGTGTGATCTACTATGTGTGGTAAAATCAACTTTAATAGGCCCCATGTAAATTTTGTAGATATTTAGAATTTAGTTTTACTTCATCCTATTTTACTTAGTTTGTTAGGTGATTCCATGGATTCCTTTCTTTGATCTTCTACTTGTTGCATTTCTTGCTCTATGACTAGGGATTTGGTGATTTAGTGATCCTTGTCCTTTGACTACCTTGGATTCTTGATTTCTCTTCAATGATTGCATGCCCTTGTTTGAGATTTCTTGAGATCATTATAAGCTTTGATTTACCTTGATCTTATCAATATGTTCTTTCAACAACTTCGCTCATTTTTAGTCTACAATGAATAAATGAATAAATAAACAATTTAGTAGATCTAGATAAACGCTTAATTTTAACATGATTCATTTAGACATGAAAAATATGCATCAAGGTATAGTGATGAGCACATAATTATCCAATTGAGAAATTTATGATATTTTGAGAGGTCATTAATAAAGGTGAGTTTCTATTCTTTCAAAACTGCATTATTAATATTTAAATATAAAATTTCTTTACAATTTATCTTATCTTCATCATGAAGATTGAAACTTTCTTATTAAACATATCAAATGAAGAAGGTCTTATATGTGTATTAACCCCAATAGCTACATTTTGGTGCACATTCATTTTAGCGTTTTGATTGTATATTAAGGCTTATTCATTGTTAATATAGATACAAATTCATGATACCTTCTAAATGATTAATTATCATAAGATATTTTATTTTAATGTAACCATTCACACATCCAAATTGATTTTACATTGGACCTTTTCCATCAAATCCAGTATAAAAATTCCACTTGATAAAAGTATTTGAGTTGAGTAAAATAATTTGATATGAGACTTCTCAAAATTAATCTCTTCTTATTACATTCATCATTTTCACATCTTTTTTAAATTTATTTAAATAACCTTTGTGGAAGTATATCTTGTAACTCCATGTAAGTGTTTATCCATTAATCATTGATGGATGTTTATGGATATATTTTGGTTTAAGGTCATGACATATATTACAAAAAAAGGAAAAATTCTTATCTTTTAGTATTTGAAAAGTCTTTTATTTTATTTGCGATTTTTCATTTATTTGAATCATGGTTAATTGATTTGTCTTTTATGCGCAGGTGAAATGGTGTGTAATATCTATTTAATGAAAATTAATTCATCAAACAAAAGCTTAAAGAGGATCTGTAAATGTTCATGAAGGAATAAAATTTGAAAAACGGATCGTGCACCAGTAAAGAGAGATGATTTTGAGTGGTTTATTGTGAGAAAAGTGTGAAGAATTAGCTCAAACGGTTGAAAAACCACTTCACAAATGGTCCTATTTACCGTTGAACATAGTCTGTTTTTAAAAATTGTGAAGTAGATGGGAGATTTTTGGTCTTGTTTGAACCCGAGTTTTCTACAAATTATAAGGCCCGCACTAGTCAGAGAGACAATTTTGTGTAGTGGATTGTGGGCAAATCAAGAAGAATCTGGAAAACCCGCCGAAAAAACACTTCCCAAATGGGATCCTTTACCCCTAGCCACAAACAGTTTTGAAAATATCTCTACATATTTGGAGAAATTTGTGCCCATACAGAGGTGTATTTTCCAGAAATTGGTTGCAAACGGTTTGGGATCCGGTTGAAGGAACCAAAGTTTTGGGGGTTGGATTCTATCCTTCCAACTTCTCTTCACTTCTATAAATTCAAACTTGGAGGACTGAGAGAAGGGATGAGGATCTCTAGAGACTAGAGGATGAATTTTATCTTCTCTACATATTTTTTGTAAAATTTCTTTCAAAGAAGTCAGCATGGAAGCACTCCCAGCCATCAGTTGGCATATCAACAATTTTATGAAGGAATGATGGTCCAGATGTATTTGCAGATCTATTTTGTAAGCTTTGTATATAATTATTTTATAGGGCAATGAGAATTGACTATTTATTTTGGTTATCCTATCTTTCAATGAAATTAAGTGAATGCCAGAACTTAGTTTTTTTTTGTTATGATTACTCTCCTTAGGATCATAATCTCTTAAAGTTTATTCTGGAAGATTATGATTACTTATCATTTGATCTATTGATGGAAAGTATATTTAGGTTTTCATATATAAAGGATGCTTACAATTTCTCATAATTGTATTCTATCAATTTTCAGAATTTTTTAAAGTTATTTAATATGTGATAATTTGATTGTAAGATTTGTCTTCAATTCCATTTATCACATGCTTAACTTCTAAATGAAAACTAAGTTTATGATTAGCTTTAAACTTGCTCCTACATGATAGATTAGATAGAATTAGTTTTGAAATTATAGACGTTTTTTAGTTTTATTTCATACTGGAAAGCTACAAGTTAGCAGTTGTTAAATCTGTGCATTTTTAGCTATTGGAATTCGCATCATAAATTAGTTTTTTTTCCATATTAGTTATATTACATATTTGGGATTTCAATTGCATGTTTCAGAACTCATATCATTAGATTGTGAGACTCACTTGTTGAGAGCAAGTCCATATAGGTAGTCAGACCTTTGTTCCCACAAGAGTTAGCTATTTCAAACACACCGCGGGCTATGTTAAGTTCCTTGTGTGAGATTTCTCTCTGTGTTGGCCTCATGACAGAAAATCCAGCCAATATGTTTGGACTCCATTGGTTGTAGCAATTCAACGTATTAATATTGTTTTTTTCTGCTTTACCAAATCACTAAAAATCCCACAAGTTAAGGTGGAGGTGGAAATTGACAAGAATAAGCCTTTGTCTTTCTATGACAGGGATCCCTTTCTTGAAGGTGAAGATGGAATTCAACACATTTATGAATACCATTCTCTTAGATTCAAATATGGGTTAATCCTAGGCTCAAATAATGTTGCTGAATTATGGCCATTGAAACATTTTCGCCTTGGCTATGGAAGAAGGTTTAAGTTCAATTCAAAATTTTGGAGATTTTGAGGTGGTAGTAAACTAGATAATTGGAAAAGTTAGGATTATGTATGAGACCTATTGTCACATACATAGTAGTTGGGATACCATTGTCCCTGAGCAGTCTTGAGTATGTATTTGAGCCATTCCTTTACTTTGATATTAGCATATCATGAGCTTCTAATTGATTATCACTCTCATTCAGTGGATCCAGAGCATTTAGGTTGATTAGTTCTATTCCATGACTGATCCTCATGACCCCATATTTAATGACCGAGTTAGCCTTTTTCATGACCTAGAGCGGAGTTTATGATAGTTCCCATGATGTACAGCAGTAGAAGCATTTCAGTTCCTTTCATATTGTTCAAATCGGATGTAAATATATGACCCAGGTGATATATGTATTTTGGATTATGTTATGTTGCCTATTTGGTAGTGAGACTTGGTTAATAGTGGTTGTATGTTGGTGATATTTTATTGGTTTTTACTAGAATCTAAAATATAAGTGATCTAGTTGTTATGTTGAAGAGATTCTTTTGTATATGCATTGGTCATGCCCTACTTGTAGTATGGATTTGGTCATTTCCCTCTAGGGACAGTTTGTTAGACATGGAACCATCTTCATTTTCTCCATGCATCCGTTTAATTCCCTTCTTTCTACTTAACCCTGACTTGTAACTTAGCTAGTGACATGTAGGATTTTCCCAATGTTCACCTCTATGTTGGAATAGATCTCCATGTTTAAATTGTGTCTCGGTGTTGGTTTGTGTGATTTTTATCACGTGGATTGTGTTCCTCTAGGTATTGAACACAAGTAGTCTTTACCAAAAGTGTCTTTAGACACTAAGGCATTGAAACTAAAATGTTTCATCTAAATGAATTCCTCACCAACAAAACAAAAGTGTTTTTAAGTACTATTGCAAAATTAAAATATAAAAATCATCCAGTTGACAAGAGATGAGCAGTCATCCTTTGTATAATGTGGGGTTGTTTTCCCCCAAAGGGAAACAAGGTGGTCACACCATCGCACTCATGGACGATGGCGGGAAATGGAGGTCATATCGATTCATTATCTTAGGCCCACCAAAATATTCAAGGCACCTTCTCTTGTAGGATGGTGATGCAGGAGGGAATCCCAAAACACCATATCCCAACTGCTTTCCTAGGAATAGGTTTCTCTACATTTAGCAAACCTATAAATATGGAAACTCGGCTAAATATTTATTTCACTCTATTGCACAACTCTGTTTCTGCAACTTTTGTGATGAAGGATATCTTTCCGCAAGCTAGCTTTCTGCAAGCTTTCTTCCATAACCTCAGTCTTTCTGCAAATCAATCTTTCACAAATTGAGTTTCTGCAATAGTGTTTCCGCAATTTCCGTATCTGTAAGAACCTTTCCACAATATTCTTTCCGCAATTGTAGATTGTGGGTTGCGAGTATGCAATTTTCAATTTTACAAAACACTAACTTCTACAATCATGCGGACGCAATGGTCATTCTCACAATCAGATTTCAGGTTGCAAATTGCAGATCCACCTTCCCACTTTTTCAAAAATTGGGATTCTGCAATTTTCCTCCCGCAAGTCTGTTTCTACAATTCCTAAGAACCGTCGATCTCTTGTGGAATTTTTCCTAGCCGTTGATCTCTGATCAAGTGTGGAACTTCATTTTTATTTGTGGATCTCTTATCTCCCGTGCACGTTCACTTCATGAATAGTTTCCTGTCGTCGATCCATCTTTCTCCTTTAATCTAGATCATCCAAATCTTAATTACGATCTCTATAATTCTACCCCGATTGATCAGAGAATTGATCAAATGATATCATTCTTGATACAAATAACTATATTGTTGCAATCATTCAACTGTGATTCACAAAGAGATTGCATCCATTCACATCACATCTAAATGCATTCACATAGAGTGATATAAAGAGAATTTCCCTTACATTGATCATTTAACATAATTCTTATAAGTTACACAGAGACATTCACAGTTGTATTTCTTCATTCAATCATAAGAAACTTTATACATTCTCATTTTAACTTAGAACCCATGTTCTGATCCTCCTAGGTCTGGTATAAAACAACGAACTATCATCGGCATGATTTCTCCTTGATTTGGCCATGCATTATCCATATTTACAATATTTGGATACCCCTTTTATTTCGTCGAAGGCTTACAGAATATATACACAAGGATTCTGAAACCAATCCTGGTTCAAATCCAATAAACCCTGAACAATATGCTAACTAATTCTAAATAAGGAAAACTCTTAGTCCTATCATATGAATCACTGCCATTAAATGAGGGATTTTTTACATGAATCATACTTTGACTCTATGCCTCATTCATTCACCTAGTGACTCACCTAAATGACTCATTATCCATCCAGAATCACATAAAAAATAGATTTATTTACAATATTTTATTCAAATAAATATCAACTCAGAAAATGAAGAATCCTTCTAGGTATAATCCAAGCATTGGTCTTAGACTTTGACTGAGAGAAGGATTCTCCTGCATCATACTCCCCAAGAAGAAATAACTCTGACCTCCTGGTCATAATATTCCATCTTCAGTATTCCTAGATCCCAAAAAAAATTCTTTAGCTGGTCATCCATTTCATTATGTTCTTGTGAATTTATTTTTGTCTTTTTCATCTTCAGTTCCCTTGGTTTCCAAATTTTTTGTTGCAATGCCCCACTGTCCTTGCTTCTACAATCTTTCTTTGTCATGTATCTCCTGTTGTTGTTTTGTTTTCTTGCTCTACTGATGAAAATATTCCTTTTCTCTTCATGTATTTTCTGAGACATCTTCACCATCAACATTCTCATATTCTCTGTATCAATATCCAGTATATCCCTTAGCTCCTTGTTTTTATCCACTAGTTGCTGCATTCTTATATTTTCAGGATTTTTCCTCTCATCTACAATCAGACTTGTGCTATTGTTGTAAACTCATAGATCACAGAGGGATACCAATACTACACATTGAATCATAAAAACATAACAGAAAAGAGACAAGAACATAGATGTAGAATAACAGATTATATTATATCAGGAGGGTCCATACAAACACAGAATTGAACCAAGTTCTCATCTGGCTCAACAGCCTAATATATATGATTTACAAATAGTTACATATAACTACCTGTCGGTTCAGTCAACTGACACAAACTTTAAGCAGCCGACCTAATCTCTAATTAGTCGGCTATTCGACTAGTTGGCTCACCGACTAGCTCCTCCAACATCTCCCCCAGGAACAAAATATTTCTTTGTCCCGAAGAAACACGGGAGGTACTAAAAAAAATTTACTGTCTGAGATAGTTATTTGATTGTTGTTTTCATGGGCTATGCAGTCGGATGGTTGGTCGCTTCCGTATGCATACTTCAATGATTTCTTCTGTTGTAACGGTAAGTTGATGTTGAAACTCTGTCCAACTTTGTAGTACTTTCTAGATGTCGATGGTCAATGTTGTGATGCTTGATAAGGTCGACATCTTCTCTTGAATGGAAAGGTATGCTATTCTTTCCATTTTGGGTCCCATGAATTGGTATTTTCTTATGTTGTTTCCAATAGTCTTTTCATCTGCGAGCAGATGGTATCTAGTTTCCCCAATCTTGGGAGTGCTTGCTGCACCCACTGGTGTGCTTGTCTTTCCAGTCTCTGCAATTTGGCTGTCTCCAATACAATTTGATCTTGTATTGTATTTCTTAGTGCTTCTTCAGTGCTTTTTCTCTTTTCCAATGCTTGATTTTGTTCTCGATTCTATCGGGTCTGCTGAAATACTTATCTGTAATAAGTAGGCCATTCCCGGAGTACTTCTTCTGTAATGACAGATTATTCCATGTGGTCTTGTAGCACTTCGTAAGCTTCTGAGAATGTTGTGTACTGTTGCATTAGTAATCTGGATGCCTCTTCTTTTTGCTCTTATTTTTCATTTTTCATGTGTACTTGTAGGGTCACCACCACACTCTCAAATAGTTGATATGCTTTTTATAGTGGCTTGTCGGTTCTGACTTCCATCAGCCCTAGTATTATATATCGAGCTAAGTTTCTGCATTTTAATAGGAATTCGACTTGTTCATTCTCAATGTAGTTGAGCTCCTTCCGTCTGATCTGGCTTCTTGTTTTTGCTTCATTGGGCAAAGTTTCTAAGAGTTGTCCCAACTCTCCATCTTTTAGTTTTGTTGCGTCGACTGTAGTGGTCGACCCAAGTTGGATAATGTGGACCATTGTCGACTATGATTATTTTTGGTGTTCCTTCTTCTTTCTGTCTCTTTTCTACTTGTGTTTATATTGTTCTTCCTGCTATTGTGCATGTGCATCTGCAAGGGGTAGACTCTCCTGTGGTTGATTTTCTTGTGGTGGTTTTTCTAGTTGTTGATCTTCAATGGTCGGTGGGACTTCTGGTTGAATTTCTTGAGTGGGATCTGCAGCTGGATGTGTCTCTAGGGGATTTGGTACATAGGGTTCATGTACAGAGGGTTCAAGGTTTGGTAAAGGTTCTGGATTGGGAAGTGGTGGTGGAGATGGTGAATGGTCAGGTGTAATTGCTGTAGTGGGGATATTGTCAGTTGGTGTCGGGTCCTCGACTTGTGGTGGTGAATCATCTAGGTCATCAAACAATAGGTTTTTGATCACCCAGTTGATTTCTTCCAGGTTTTCTTCTTCCACATCTCTTGCTGGCTCATTGGCTAATGGAGGGTGTGGGATGTCGACATGGATAAAGGATGAAGTTCAACTTGTGATAACTTGATATGTCTTGTCAGGGTTCCCCAAGAATGTCAACTTGATAATTCCCATAGATCTTGGTTTCTAGGGTATTTGTCTAGGTTGTTGGGGGAAGAGCTGCCTTGATCCACTAGCTTCAATCAGTGAACATTTGGTGGTGATCCTGTGGACAGAGGTGAGTAGTTTAGAAAAAATTTCAATGTATTCCTAGAAATCACCATCTTAGTCGAACCTCTCTTTTAAGGTTTTTGGCATGGCATTTTTGCAAATGTCGATTGGGCTTATGGTGGGTACCAGTGCGGTGTCTTCCTGTGTAATCTGGGTTGGATTTGAGGGTGGAGGTGTAGAAACTAAATCAACAATATTTTTAGCCATTGACGTGTTTTTTCTTTTTACCTTTTTCGGTCGACCTTGCTATGCTCCTAACTCAACAAAGCGTTTGAACTATGTCTCAACCGAAACTTTGTTTGCTACAGCGTCTTCTATGATGTCGACAGCCATAGCTACTAGTTCATCTTCATCTTCTGATTCTGAGAGGATAAGCTTGTGTTTCCCCTTCCCTTTTGTCTGAGTTTCCTTTTTTCTTGTGGTTACTATTTCCCTTTTGCTAAGTTTCCTTCTCCTCTCTCCTATGGTTGAACAGGACTGATACTTTTCTCAGCTGGTTTTGGTTACCTACTACTCTATCGGTGTACTTCCCCTTTGGGTTGCTAGTGGTGTGATTGTTAATTGTAGTCTATTGGTGTCTTCTACTGGTGTTTCCTCCAACACGAAGGTACTGATGTGCAGTCGAAGTTCGTAGTCCTCTTCCTTCTTCTGGTCAGTCAATGGTTCTTCAATTGCTAAGTTTACGTCCTTAGCTTTTGCTGGTATTGATAATTTTGTGTCGGATTGTCGAGCTAACTCGTAGAAGATCTCTTCGAATGTTGGGTAATAGTCGACAGGTTTTTCTTTTTCTTTTTCTCCCTGCATATACTAGACTATAGTGTGCTCGAAATCTAGTTGGATGTGTGCTATTTTTGATAGACTTTGTCAGATGTTTTGAGGCACCCTCCATCTGGTCATCTGGATTTTCAAGTTTTGGAACCAGTTTTCTAATAGTACTTTTCCATTTGCTAATTATTTCAATGTTCCAGTCTACGCAAATGGCTTGAACCTCCACATGTGGAATTTTGTTGGTTCTTGGAACTACTTGTCCTCGATTGGACACAATTGGTACAACACTATCCATATTATCAGAGATGGGAACCTTATGATCCTGGTTGACTCCTAGCATTTCTCATAGATATTTTTGAGCATGTCGGCAACATACTGAACCCATCTGTACACTTTTCCTATTTCTTCTATTGTTTCTACCACTTCTAACATATCCAACTTCATGCCGCTCCCTCAACATGTAGGGGTGAGACCTGTTTCTATGATTTTGGCCATGATTTGTGGTGTCCAACCTTGTATCTGACTGATCCTTATCCCTTAATTGTTCTACTAGTCCTTTCATGCTAACAGGGATTGGTTCACCTTGGTTTGAAAGACCAGTCAGCTTGTATATGGCTTCACCAGAGATTTCAACTGGTCTGTCGAAGTAAAATTTCTCGTTGTGGTATTGGCTGATAATGAATTTTACCGCTATTTTTTTCGTGCCTCCAAAACTCGCCATGAACGGTGTGTTCATGTAGTTCATAATGGAGCTGTGGTTTATCTTCTCTGCTGCTTGTGTCAGTTTATTTTTGACATAGAACCATTCCTTGATTTTGGCCCAAGTTTTCTCCCATGAGGTTTCTTGTACCTTGGCATTCTTGATGTTTCTTAACCTTCTCATCAATGGGGTTTCTGTTGATTGTAGTTCCCTTTGTTTTTGCAACTACAGTTCAAGTTTGCTTCGGTGCCATCTCATCGGTCTCTTGGTCGACTTTTCTTACAAGTTCTCGGTTCTCAATTTTCTGACTGCTGAATTGCTCTCTCTCTTCAAAATATGGTAAATGATCTTTTTCTAGTCCGATATTTATAGGTGGAGTGGGTGACGTTTCTATTGATGGATGTATTAATGGCGGAAGTGATGGTCCAACGTGGTCTCTGGAGTTTGCGCTAATGGTGATTTGATTTCGGTGCTCCTTCTGACCGTAGTCATGAAGGCGTAATTTGACATTTGGGGTCGTCGGTTGATGTCTATCATGCAAATGGTCGATGGTGGTATGTCAATGGGTTTGATGTCGGTTGTTGAAGCACTAGTTATTATATCTTTCGACATTTCCTGTCATCCTGGGTTATGGGTGTTGGTTCTATTTTGTTGTTTTTAATCTTTTTAGATTTTTATAGTTTTTTTTTTTACAGTTATGGTCGTTATATGCATGTTTCTTTTTTTGTTTACCTTGTTTTAATTTTTGTACCATTTTAGTTGGGCACCATTAACAAGTTTCCGAAATATTATGCCTTGTAACGTCCTTAGTCTGACTAATCTGTTGGCATGAATCTCTTCCACAATGTAAGGTCCCATCCACTCTGTATGTAACTTTTTGGGTTTTCCTTTTACTTGACTGTTGTATAGTAAGGCGAGGTCCCCTACCGATAGATTTTTGTTTTTGATATTGCGATCATGCCAAGCCTTCTACTACTATTTTTGGATTTCTTGATGTTGTAGAGAAATCAGTCGGTGTTCCTCTAGCTTGCTTAATTGCATTAGTGGACCCTTCCTGCCTTCTTCGACATCGACATGTAAAATATCTGTTATGATCGGTGTTTTCTATCAAAAATGTAGTGGAACAAATGCTTCTTGTCCATAGACTAGTCAGAATGGTGTTTGGTCAGTCGAACACTTGTATGTTGTTATGTAAGCCCATAGTACTGCAAGTATATTTTCATCCCAATCATCTTTGTCGGTATTGCATATTTTTGTTAGACCCTTTGTTAGTGTTTTGTTGAAAGCTTCAATTGCTCCATTCGACTGAGGGTGATAAGTTGTACTACGTCAGTGGTCAATTTTGAACTGGTATGTTAGTGCTTTGATGGTTTTGTTAATAAAGTGTGAACCTTGGTCACTGATTAGGGTTATTGGAATCCGAATCTAGTAATTATATTTTCGTAGATAAATTTAGCAGCTATCTCACTAGAACATGTGTCAGCTGGTTCTTCTTCTGCCCAGTTGGTTACATATTCTACTGTGGTTATTATGTACCTTGGACCTGTTCATTTTGCTAGTATCGGGAATGGTCCTATGAAGTCGATGGCCCAAATTTCAAATGTCAAACTTGGGTTTACTGATATCAAGGGAATTTCTGTACTAGGTAGAGGTCGACCCAGTCGTTGACATCTGTCACATTAGCTAACAAACTTTTTACAATCTTTGTATAGTGTCAATGATCCGGTGGATTATTCATCTTTAAAAATTACACTGATCCAATATGGTACAATGGTTATTAATCTATGGTTCAAAGAATATAACACATTATTTTAAATCATATGCTAAAACATCGCGTAATTATAGCCCACGTAGTTATAACCTGCACAATTATAGCATAGCCTGCGCAGTTATAGCATGGGCTGCACAGCTTGCGCACCGTCAAGTGGAACATCACCTGGTTCGTGAAAATCCCGCGGGGTCATATATGCTACGACGTTTGAGGATGCTGCGACGTTGTTGAGCTTAGTTATATGCTACGATGTTTAAGGAAGCTACGATGTTGTGGGGCTTAGTTATATGCTGCGACGTTTGAGGATGTTGCAACGTTGTGGGGCTTAGTCATATGTTGCGACGTTTGTGGATGCTGCGACATTTGTGGCAAAGCCCGTGCAGTTAAAATGGTAACATCAAATGTTTATTGCATTGGGTGCACGGTTAGCTGGTGGTTACGTTATATTGTGTGGCAGTTGCAATGTCACATTAAATGGCAAAGTTTGGCAGAGTTCCATTTATATCCATTATTTGGCAAGCATAATATATATGTAACAGTTATCCATTGTTTGGCGGTTTATAACATTTAAACAAGAAAACAGAACCATCGCCACATTTAGTAGTGGATAACATGATATGTGTAACGCCTTTTGCAATGTTTCGGGGATATGGAACGTCGTGGTAACATAACGTTGTGCAGCGATTCGGCGGGATTGCATGGTTCAGTTTTAGTTTATGGTAGTAACGATAATAAAGAAAATGACAGCTATGATGATTCAAACCGTTACTTACCCTGGGACTGAACGCTCATATAAACGCGATTCTGGCCACATTGAGGGCAGAGATGGTGGAGAGCACAGAGCTTCGTTTTCTGTTATGAGAAGCTTGGAGAGTTTGCTATGAAGTGTCCAGATGTTGTTACTGTGGAAGTCGACATTCTCTGTTATACTTAGCTTTCTTTTCCTTTTGAAAGCCAATTGTAATTTCCAGAAGAGAGGTCTTAAAGACTTTGTACAGCATTCTGTTTACAGTTGCTGAAGTTGATTCCTGAACCATTTTTGTACCTTTTTAAAACCATTAATTGGATCGGTACCCATTGGAGAGGGACCCGGAGACGTAGCCCAGTGAAGGGGGTGAACTCCGTTATCAACTTCTGTTTGTGACTCTTATCTTCATTTTACTATTCTCTTTCTGTTTCAGCTTGGTTTTATTACAGTTTGCATTTCACTTCTGTTTCTGAGCATTTAATTCTGTTAATGTTGTCTTATGAAGTAAGCAAACTGATAAATGCATTCTTTATAAACTTTTGAAGCACACAAGTTGAGATTCGACAGATCATGTTATGGTATCAGAGCAGTTTAACTGCTTGTGCAAGTTATGAATGCTTACCAGGTCCAGGTTAAAGCTTGGTGAAGGAGAATTAATTGAAGGATATCCTAAGATTGGATCAAGGAGAACATTCTCATGAACCATGTCTTCTCCACGAGGGGAAGAAGAAGGACATACAGAATGGGAAAAACATGCTATTTCTGAAACTAAGTTTTTGGAGTCTTTTATCAGCATGAAAGCCATAATGGAAATTCTACTCGATGAGCGAGCAGAAAGGAAGAAGAAAGAAGAAGGATCTTCATCCAAAGATGCAGAAGTGAAGAAGGAAGAAAAGGGTAAAGGAGTACGAGGTGATGGTGATCCTCCTGAAACTAATAAAAATTCTCTTCTTCTCATACTTCTCATTCAAATAATGCAAGTCCTAATATGCCTTATTTCAAATTGGATGTAAATTTGAATTACCAGTTTTTAATGGAGATTTAGATGTTGAAAAGTTAGACAATTGGATCAAGCAGCTTGAAGTATATTGCAGGGTGCAGGGCATTAATGATGACCCTTCCAGGATTCAATTGGCCACTTTGAGAATGAGTGGAATGGCTCTTACTTGGTAGGAGAGCAAGATTCAACAAGATCTTCGAAAGAATGGTTAAATTATTTCAGTTTGGAATGAATTCATTGAAGTATTAAGAAAGAAATTTTATCCTTTAGGTCACATGCAGCAATTAACCATGAGTTGGAAAATGTTTAGACAAGCTAAAGGACAAAGAATTCAAGATTATACTCATGAATTCAGAAAGAGGGCTATTGCATTGAATGTTTCATTAGATACACAGGAAACTCTTCTTAAGTACATTGGTGGCATGCATTCTTATTTAAGACATACTTTGTTGATGTTTAACCCCAGTATTTTGGATGATGTATGTGTTCAAGCTACACATTTAGAAGCTAGGGGTAAGCATGCTAATGATAATTTTGTGAAGAAATCCTTTAAATTTGACAACAAATCGAAAGGTAAATATAAGGGGAAAAAGAAGATGGCTACTGTTAAAAAAGAGGGTGAAACGCCTACATGTTCACATTGTCAGAAGGGACATGATGTCTCTAAGTGTTGGAAACTTCATCCGGAGTTAAGGCCAAAGAAGTATGGAGGAAACAAAGATAAAGGAAAAGAAAAAGCTACTGTAGCAGTTATTCAAGACTTGGGATCCAACTCAGGTGATGAAACAAAGGTTACAGCTATCGGCATCCAGGGTAAGAATAAAAGTATCTCACTTCCCATTGACGCAAAATCAAGTTCTAGTGCAAGTACAAATCTGCCATCTACTTCTAATTCAAATGATAAAAATAGAAGTGCATTGTTTCATGTTCGTGTCATTGCAAAACACACAAAGGTTGATACATTGTTTGATAGTGGTTCACAAGTAAATCTGATATCAGAAGAAGTGGTTAAGAAATTGCATCTAGTTACTATGCCTCATGAAAAACCCTATCCTCTTGGTTGGGTTACTAATGATACACAATTGCAAGTTACAAATAAATGTGTATTAAAGTTTGCAATCACTGAAAAGTTCATGGATGAGGTAGAACTAGATGTAGTACCACTTGACATTTGTGGAATTGTACTTGGGAGTCCATATTTGTATGACCGGAAAACAGTCTTTTATAGAGAGCAGAATAAGTATCATCTTTTTAAAGATGGTGTAGAATATATTGTACGAGCACATAAGACAAAAACAAACCTAGCAATAGTTTTTGTAGGACAAATGAAGAGGCTGGTAAATGCTAGTAAGAATTTTGTGTTAATGATGGTTAAGGTGAAAAATTATGAGATCTCTAAATCTTTTGAAGGATGTGATCCTAAAAATAAATATGAAATGATTGAAATCATCTCTGAGTATGATGATCTATTTCAAGATCCGAAAGGGTTACCACCAAAGAAAGAGATTCAGCATGAGATACAATTGCAGCAGGATGTGCCACTCCTGAACATAGCCATGTACCGGATGTCTATAATGCAGAATGAGGAAATCAAGAAGCAGGTTTAGGAGCTGATTGAGAAGGGGGTAATCTAGCCAAGAACTTCTCCTTGTGGCTCTCCTATAGTCTTGGTTCCAAAGAAGGATGGGTCTTGGAGGATGTGCATCGACTATAGGGCCCTTAACAAAATCACCATTAAAAACAGGTATCCTCTTCCTCGCATTGATGATTTGCTTGACCAGTTGAAACATGCAACTTACTTTACAAAATTGGATCTATGTAGTGGGTATCATCAAATCCGTGTTGCTGAAAATGATGCCTGGAAAACAGCGTTTAAAACAAAACAGGGTTTGTATGAATGGCTTGTGATGCCTTTCGGGCTCTGTAATGCACCTGCTACTTTCATGCGGGGCATGATTGATTTCTTTCGTCCATTCATTGATGATTTTGTAATTGTATATCTTGATGATATCCTTGTGTTTAGCAAAACCTGGGAAGAACACATTGTACATGTGAAGAAAGTTTTAGATGTATTGAGGAAGGAAAAGCTTTATGTAAAAATGTCGAAATGTGAGTTTGCTAAAACTTCTTTAGTATATCTGGGCCATATTATTGGTGGAGGCCACCTGCGAGTGGACACAGCCAAGGTTGTTGTCATTGTAAACTAGCCACGGCCTAACACCGTTATTGAAATCAAAAGTTTTCTGGGTGCGGTTCAGTATTGGAGGAAATTCATTTCTAGGTTTTCTTCCATTGCTTCTCCATTACATGCGTTGACAAGCGTTAAATAAATTTTCCAGTGGGGAGGAAAGCATCAGAGAGCCTTCGACACTTTGAAGGAAAGGATTATCACAGCACCAGTTCTGATGTCGCCAGATTTGCAGCAGCCATTTGAGATCAAAACAGATGCCAGCGGGTTTGCCATGGGAGTCGTTTTGATGCAAGGGAGGAAGCTAGTATGTTACCATTCCGTAACATTCTCTACTGCGGTAAGTAACTATCCGACTTATGACAAAGAGTTGTATGCTTTAGTATAGAGTGTGAAGAAGTGGAAACATTATATCATGGGAAAAGAAATAGTCATGCATACTGATCATCAGCCACTTCAATATCTACAATCTCAAACTAAAGTACAGCAAAGTAGGCATCTAAGATGGATGGGATTCTTGCAACAGTTTCATCTCGTAATTAAATAATAAAAAAAGGAATTCATAATAAAGTAGCAGACATGTTGTCGAGGCCACCTATGAACGCTTCAATCATTATTCAGAATAGTTCATTAACACATGAAAGTTACATTGAACAGTATGCAGAAGATAAATATTTTAAGAACGTATATGCATCACTAATACATGGTAAACAAGAAGAGAACTATTATGTGCATAATCAACTCCTGTATCATCTCGGTAAACTCTGTATTCCAGAGAAAGAGAGGGTGCATGTGATCCAAGAAGCACATAGTTCATTGATTGCAGGACATTTTGGTGTAAGTAAAACGTTGACAGTATTGCAGAATCACTGTTATTGGCCTCAGATGCAAGAAACTGTAGCTAAATATATACGAGGATGTGTTATGTGTGCAACGAGTAAGCCTAGAAATAGGAAATTGGGTTTGTACACACCTCTTCCAGTTTCTTCTCATCCTTGGGAAAGCATTTCTATGGACTTTGTAGGAGGACTACCTATGTCTAGAAAAGGGCATGATTACCTATATGTTGTTGTGGACAGATTCAGCAAAATGTGTATCTTAATGCCATGTAACAAACAGATCACTACTGAACAAACCACTCATCTATTCTTTCAGAATGTTTGGGTACATTTTGGGCTACCCATGTCTATTGTATCTAATCGGGATTCCCGGTTCTTGGGAGAATTCTGGTCAACTTTATGGGAGCTTATGGATACTAAACTTAAGAAAAGTATAGCTTTTCATCCACAGACCGATGGGCAAACAGAGGAGGTAAATAAAATAGTGGTTCAGCTACTCAGAGGATATTGTAGTAAACATCCTAAACTTTGGGATGATCAGTTGCAGTATATACAGCATGCTTACAATCATGCAGTTCATTCTTCCACGAAAAGATCTCCTTTTGAAACTTGTTTTGGTTATCTGCCAAAAACACCGATGGACTTCTCTTTTGGCAAAGATGCAGTGGATGGACATCATGATGCAGATAAAGCTCTAAGATTCATTTAGAGAATCCAAGCAGTGCAACAAGCAATTTAGGAACAGTTGGAGAAGAGCCAGGCCAAGTACAAAGCCAGGCATGACAAGCATCAAGTTGATCATCAATTTTAGGTTGGTGACAAAGTTTAGTTACATATCACCAAAGAAAGAATGAAAGGTGAAGGTAAAAAGATTAATCCTATCAGGTATGGTCCTTTTGAGATCTTGGAAAAGATCGATACTAATTCTTTTCGCTTGAATTTACCTCCATACATGCAAATTTATTCAGTTGTCAATGTTGAGAATCTTAAATTGTATGAGCCTCCTATGATCATGGATGAGGAAACTAACATACAGATTCCTTTAGTTGATGATATGGCACCTGAATACATGAAAGAATTACAAGATGATGTTATTCTTGACAGAAATTTAAGGACCTCACGAAGGGGGAATGTTGAGTACCTTCGCGTGGGGCTTAAAGGCATGCATCCTAGCAAAGCAAGATGGATGGAGATCGGAAAAGTGAGGGAGCTGTACCCTCACTTACTTGCAGGGTGATTCAGGATTTTGGAGGTCCAAAAGCTCTCCAATGGGGAGGAATGATCCGGTGGATTATTAATCTTTAAAAATTACAATGATCCAATATGGTACAATGGTTACTAATCTATGGTTTAAAGAATATAACACATGATTTTAACTCATATGCTAAAACATCACGCAGTTATAGCCCGCACAGTTATAACCCACGCAGTTATAGCATAGACCGCGTAGTTATAACCCGCAGTTATAGCATGGGCCGCACAGCTTGTGCACCGTCAAGTGGAACATCGCCTTGTTCGTGAAAAGCCCGCGGGGTCATATATGCTAAGACGTTTGAGGATGTTGTGACATTGTGGAGCTTAGTTATATGTTGTGACGTTTGAGGATGCTGCAACGTTGTGGGGCTTAGTTATATACTGCGACGTTTGAGGATGCTGCGACGTTGTGGGGCTTAGTCATATGCTGCGATGTTTGTGGATGCTGTGACATTTGTGGCAAAGCCCACGCAGTTAAAATGGTAACATCAAATGTTTATTGCATTGGGTGTGTGATTAGCTGGTGGTTACGTTATATTGTGTGGCGGTTGCAATGTCACATTAAATGGAAAAGTTTGGCGGAGTTCCATTTATATCCATTATTTGGCAAGCATAATATATATGTAACAGTTATCCATTGTTTAGCAGGTTGTAACATTTAAACAGGAAAATAGAACCATCGCCACATTTAGTAGTGGATAACATGATATGTGTAACGCCTTTTGCAATGTTTCGCGGATATGGAATTTCGTGGTAACATAACGTTGTGCAGCGATTCGGCGGGATTTCATGGTTCAGTTTTAGTTTATGGTAGTAACGATAATAAAGAAAATGACAGCTGTGATGATTCAAATTGTTACTTACCCTGGGACTGAACGCTCATATAAATGCGATTTTGGCCACATTGAGGGCAAAGATTGTGGAGAACACAGAGCTTCATTTTCTGTTATGAGAAGCTTGGAGGGTTTCCTGTGAAGTGTCCAGATGTTGTTACTGTGGAAGTCGACATTCTCTGTTATACTTTAGCTTTCTTTGCCTTTTGAAGGCCAATTGTAAATTCCAGAAGAGAGGTCTTAAAGACTTTGTACAGCATTCTGTTTATAGTTGTTGAAGTTGATTCCTAAACCATTTTTGTACCTTTTTAAAACCATTAATTGGATTGGTACCCATTAGAGAGGGACCCGGAGATGTATCCCAGTGAAGGGGGTGAAATCCATTATCAACTTCTGTTTGTGACTCTTATCTTCATTTTACTGTTCTCTTTCTGTTTCAGCTTGGTTTTATTATAGTTTGCATTTCACTTCTGTTTCTGAGAATTTAATTCTGTTAATGCTGTCTTATGAAGTAAGAAAACTGATAAATGCATTCTTTATAAACTTTTAATGCACACAAGTTGAGATCTGACGGATCAGTCAACCACCACAGCCCTAACTATTGGATTTTCTTAGCAGTTGTGTCTGCTTGAAAATGTCCTCCCACCAGTCCATAGTGTTCTTCATACATGATATTATCTCTTTCGTGTTCTAATACGCATCTTCTAAGGATGTCATCTAGGACCATTTTATATAAAAATCCATTTATGAGGCTATATAGTGTAGCTTTCATAGCCAAGATTTGTTTTTTTTTTATGCTCATGCCCTCTAGTGCGTGCCCATTTCCTAAGAATTGAGCTATTTCCTCTAATTCTGCTGGAACTACTTCTATTCAAAATAAATGTGCATCCGGTAGGTCGTCTTCGACTCCTGTCAACTCCTCTCCTATATCGATTCGTGACAAGCGGTCGGGTCCGACATTTAATTTTCCTAGTCTAACAATGACTTCAAATTCGAATTCCTAGAATAGTAGTAGCCATCGACAAATTCTCCCATGGTGTAAGGGTTTGTTTACAAGGTATTTTAGTGCTTGGTGGTCGGTATAAAAGATGAAAGGGTTGGCTACCAGGTAATGTCAATACTTTTGTAGTGCAAAAACCATTCATAATGCTTCTCTCTCTACTGTCGAATAGTTTATTTCTTCCTTATTTAGTTTTTGTTGTTGTAAACTATGGGATAATCCATTCCATCGTCCTTTGGTTGTGTTAAGATCACTCCTATTACTAGGCCTGATGCGTCAATGTGTATGTGAAATTTGATCGACCAATTCGGGAACCTTAGAATGGGTCCTTCTACTAGCTTCCTTTTTAGTGTTTCAAATGATATCTTACATTCATCTATTTAGTCAAACTCCTGATCTTCCCTTAATAGTTCTTCTAATGGATAGGTCATATCTGAATAGTGTCTTATAAATTTCCTGTAATATATTGTATGACCAAGTAGTACCTTGATTTGTTTTGGGTTCACTGGTGGTTTTAAGTCAAGGATAATTTTTATTTTTGCAAAGTCGACCTTGATGCCTTCTTTGCATACAATGTGTCCTAATAGTATCCTTATAGGAGTTAAGAATATGCATTTCCTTATATTCAGAGATAGTTGGATTTGTCATCATCATTCCAACATGAGCCTTAGCCATTTGCAGTGATCTTTCAGCATAGACTATATTGTCCAATCATCAAAATATAATGCCATTGTTTTGCAGATATATTCTTGAAATGTTTTGACCACAATTCTCGAAATTACTGCAGGTGCGTTTTTTAGACCAAAAGGCATAACTCTGTAGGAAAATGAGCTGAATTCACATACAAATGTTGTCTTTTTCTGGTCTTCTTTGGCTATTGGTACTTGGTTGTAACTTGAGAATCCATCTGTAAATCAGTAGCATTCATGTCCTGCGACTTCATTTAGGATTTCATTTGCATAGGGTGTTGGGTGTATGTTAAGGTGACCTTGTTTAATTCTCTGAAGTTGACACAGATCCTTAGCTTTGTTGGGTCGTGTTTCTTTGGTTGTACAACCATTGGAATTTCCCATTTTGATTGGTCAATAGGGTAGGTAATTCCCGCTACAAGCATATTATCAATCTCTTTCTTGACTATCTCTTTGTATTTATGAGCTAATTTATATGGCCTCTTCTTTACAGGTCGGACATCAGGTTTAATTTCGATCTTCACTTCGCCCATTTCATGGACTATCCCTTTTATATCTTTGTAGTCTCTAGCGAATACATCCAGAAATTCTTTTAATAAGTTTTCTATTTCAGTTGTTTGTTCCTCACTCCAGTAATCGCCAATTTTTTCCATTTTTGGTCGATCATCGTTTGATATGTCAAATTATTTAGTTTTTACTTTGACATCTAACCATTCTGGTGCTTTGGCTTCATTGATCAATTGGCTCCCTTATTTAAACTGTGAAAATGTAGTAGGAAAGTCTACTGTAGTCATTCGGTCGGTATCTTCTTTGTCGGCTGTCTCGACTTTAAGTACTGTGCGAATTGGTTTTGTTGTTTCTGAATGGTATGATTTCCATCGAAATATTTTCCCTTCCAAATTTTTGTTTTCCATTTGTAGTCTTGTTGATTGTGGTATTGTCTTGGTTTGTATGTTATTACATGTTATTGTCGGTCGATCATGATTTTGTGTTAGAGTGTTGTTCTTGGTCGATTCTATAAACGCTTTGATTTGTTTTACAGTTTTGACTAACTTTTTGTTTTGTGGTATAAAGTTGAAGTCTTTGATGAAGTTCTCTCTAAGTTCATGCCATAGAAATGTTTCACCCCGTGCTTCTTCCATTTTGTACCATTTGTTTGGTAAGTCGAATAGCGTCGATGGAAACAGGTGTGGCCAAGTACGTTCCTCTTTATACCCAAGTATTTTCCACTCTTTTTCACATATTCTTATGTGTTCTTCTAGGTCGTGTCCTTGGATGAGCATAGGTATTTGTGCTTGTTTGGTTAGTCTTTTTCCCCCAAATCTTTCTACAAAGTATGTCGAAGTTGTTTTACATGTCTGCAATCTTGATTGATGGTTATCCCACCATCTAGCAGCTTGTCCTATGAAGGTTTCTACTAGGCTTTGTAGTCGGCCATGTTCACCAATGTTTATAGATACTTGTTCTATATGCATAACTAATGATTCTCTCTCATTGTATCTTAGGATTTTTTTGATACTTACATTTGTTGGTTTTAAGGTAGGGTATTCCCTGCTTTTCTTTTCAAATATTTTTGGGATGATGGAAACTAAGAAACATTGTTGGACTGGTTTCTTATGTGCTATTTGAATGGTCCAGCAGCCTCTTGCTTGTGTCTCGTAGCTTTCAACTTCCCAGCCATATAATTCTGCATCCAAGTTATATCCTACTGAATCTTGATTTCCTAAGTGAAGTTCACCATAGACATTGGGTTTTGTGTAGTCTCCAGTATTTTGTATTTGATATAATTGTCGGATGTCGACTTCTTCATCAATAGGTTCTATCCAAGGTTCTCCTTGGGATGGATGGATAGGTACTATGAATTTCTGTCCATTTCCTTTTATTTTGATCCTTTATTTATCTAAAGATATAAATGTTTTCATTTTTCTTCCCGAATGTCAACCTACTAAAGATGAGAAGGAACTAGATCCTTCCTTAGGGTCAATAGTTTCAAATTAAACTTTGGTCGATATTCCTTTTATTGTCATATCGACATTTCTCCAAACTCCGATAGGTTCGATCAGACCTTGGTCGACTAATTTGAGGTATATTCCTCACTCATATAGTCGAGGTCTAACCAATTGTTCCCAACTGTCACGAGTCATAATGTTTACTTGTGACCCGAAGTCGAGTACAACTTGTCGGACATGGTATCCTTCGATTTCTAGGTCGATAAGTGGGTTGGAATCACTTTTGTCCTTCTAGTTTAGAATACATACATTTTTTCTGTGTTTTTCTGTATTATTGTTGTGTTTCATATTATACAATAAATAAATGAATTGAGATACCAGTTTATCCTCTTGTACTAAACATATTAATTCTTTAACTATGCTTTGTCGACTATCATCATCTTCTTCTTATCTAGCAAATTCTTTAAATATATTCGTTGCGTCTTTATACAATTTTTTTTGTTTAGCTGGGTTAGGATAATCGTTCTTTTATTTTATTTTATTTTTGCGTGGATTATCACTCCCAATTTTTGTCCCTTGTCGGGTTACTATATGCAGATTCTTCGTATTGATTACTTCTTGTTTTTTAACACATGACAAGACATTAACATTTTTCTTTTTATTGATTTTATCAAGCATAGTAGGGAAATCCTCTAATGAGTGATCCCCGACTCCATAGCTAGTACAAAATTTAAAATCAGTTTTGTCCTTGTATGGGTAGTCTGCATATTGATGACCTTATTTATAGCATGTGAAACACTAGATGGGCCGACATGGGCGATTGTCGTGATTCCCAAAGAATTGACCTCGGCCTCCATATCCTCCATGACGGTTGTCGAATCGGCACTCATGTTGATGGTATTCATATCTTTGATTATTCTGTTCATTTAGATCATTGCCTCATTGGTTGTTATCGTTGTTCTACGCAACCACGTTTGTCTAGTATACTGCTTGGTAGTTTTGTCTGTTCTTTAATTTTAAGTGGTAGTCGGTCGTGGTGTGACTTTTTACTTCACAGATGGCACACCAAGATGCTTTGTCATTTTTCATGTTATATGGGCAATATTTCATTGTGTGTTCTCCATGTTCTTGGAAGATGTCACAGAAGCACTTTGTCTGAACAAATCGAACATCCTGTCAACAATTATCTTTGGCATGTCTGGCTGTTGAGCATTTTGTGCACCAGACATCCTGATTCTTAAGGTTCACCTCTTTCAATGATTTCTGCATGATTTCTAACTATTCTTCTAGTCTAGTATCTGTGGGATATGCTGGAAAATATTCATCCATCTCCACTTACAGAGCTTTAGTAAGCGCATCTTCATACATTTTAAACGTCTCCAAGCTTATGTGCCACCGAATTTTCTGTGATAGAACTACAAGAAACCATTGAATTAATATTTGTTCATCAATTACATAATCCAGTTGGCTGAGGAGGTCTTTCCATCATTTTTCATACTTTCAGACAGACTCTACTGGCTTTTGTGATGTTGTTTTCAACTTTTTAGCTGCCAGATGTTTTGTGTCTGGAGTTTTAAAGAAAGAAAAGAATTGCGCTTTAATTTTTGCTTTAGATTCTTGAGGGGTTCTCTCAATAAAGGTCATCTACCACGTTAGTTCTCTCTTCCTCAAGGCACTGGAAAATTGTGCCATCTGTCGATCTTCAGCTGTAACCTATTTTTCCTCCCATGTTCACTCACAAATGAACCAATTTCATCTAGGATCTTCATCACCCTCGTATAGATGGATATGTGCTGATCAGTAACCTAGGTCGAAATCGTTGCTGCTATCTCCTCTAGGAGGTGGCAGGGGTGGGGGTGGTGGTGGGGGTAGTGGGATGTTTTTCTTATTTTGTTGTGCAAAACTGTTGTCGATGGAACATTCATTCCCTTCAGTCATTTTGTTTGTTTTTTCTTCTCTGACAAGTAGTCGGTTCGGCTTGACTTCTCTTGTTGATGTCCAACTACAGTTATTTGTCTGCAAGTCCGACTATTCTATATTTTATAAAGCTGTATTTGGAAGGGGGGGTACTCCTTCATGTGTCGGGTAAATTAAGTGGATACATCGATTAGAGGGGTACACCTAAAGCATGACCCAGTTTCCTTCCTCTGTTCAATGGATCACTAGATGATTATCATCATTTACCTCATCGTCTAGTCGGCTCCATATACCAAACTCACCAGCTCTTAGTATTAGGTCTTCTTCTACAATGGCCTACATCCTGGTACTCGGATTCATTGGAGACAGAGGTCTTATTTCCTGGGAAACTTCTATTTGGTGAGATTCATGCTACTCTATCCACAAATATTCTTCCATGGGTGATGATTCTTCATCCACGCCTTCTTCCTGTTGAGCATGACCTGACTCTGGTGGATTTCTTTCCTAGTTTGTCACCCTAGTATTCATTCCTCTTTGCAGTGCTATAGCCCTTTCTCTTCTTTCTTCCCTTCTTTTCAGCCTTGTTGGTCGCTATGGGAAGACCTGGGTTTACTTATAATGCACCAACAACACCCCTAGCTCACTGTCCCTTTCGGCGATAGATGGCGGAGCGGCCTGAAGTCTCACCTGAAGTGACTCTAATGGGTTGGCCAAAGACTCAAGTGTCCTTGACCAGGTTCTATCGCATCCTACTTGCGTCTCACAGCTTTACTTAACCCGTGAAGCCTCTCTCTCTGCAATGCGCAATTTTCTCTTACTCGCGATGACTCTAGCCCTTATCACATCACCGCGTACCGGGAAACACGCAACTTTCTCCTATGCTCGATCCTTAACCGGCAATATTGCACACCACAGCTCCTCTGATGGTGCGATATTGCCTCCCTATGATATCCTACCGCTACGGCTCAGCGTACTTATAGTCACTGGAGCTCACCTTACAAGGCTCAACATACAAGGCTGTTCTATACTGTGATTCTTAACTGACTTGAATGAAACATAGATTAACCCTTATATAGAATACTTAAAGACTTCAACTTGCATGTAGTCTTCTATAATACTGTGAACTGAATACACATCCATAAATGTAACTGTAAGCAAATTTCATGCAACGAATGACAAATATAACAAGCAAATACAATCACATAACACTCTAATTTTATGTGGTTCACTTCCAGGGTAGAAGTTACGTCCACAGAACTATGTTTCTATATTATAACTTGAGAGAGGTACACAGTTCTGTTGCACCGCATATGCAGCTCGAGATCTTCTGGGTAACTCTGCACACAGCCTAGAGCCCTTCTCTCTTAGATCTCGTCTCTATCTCTATATTGCTTCTCTTACAATATCCTCTCCTCTCTCTCTCTTCTCTGTCAATCCCTGCAGATTGTTACAATACACAATAACAGTGAGCTAACAAACTACTGGACTCTCATACTTGCTACTGTCTGAATAGCTACTGAATGACCGACTAGCTGGATGGCTTAAAATATGTCCAAAAATGCCCAAAATGCCAACAACCTTTTACAACACAAAATACATCCCTTTATAGGCGGCCTGAAGGTCTCGCCATTACAACACTATGGGCTTGTCCCAACAGTAACCCAAAACCCTAACTAGTGACAGTCGGCCTATCTATACTTGGGGTAGTCACTTTCCGTCACACCACAGCTCTCTGCGGTCTTCCATGCTTCCCGGCACTGATCATGGGTACTATGCACCGCTTCCCTTCTTCTGTCCTTCATCTTCAATACCTCAGCCTCGTTGCTCCTTTTCCTTTATGAGGGTAGCTGATCCCTCCTATCTTCCGCCGCTGCCTTCAATACAGTGGTTGAGCTCTCTCTTCTCGGCTGCTGCCTTCAATACAGTGGGTGAGCTCTCTCTTCTCAGCCGCTCAGGTACCGTCATCTTTCTTGACTTCTCTGTCTTAGCAGTCATGGTTTCCGGCTCTGCTCTGCAGCTAGAAACATGCTATGGCTCATAGCTTTCCCTTATCTCTCCATCCTCGCCAAAACTGTCCATCCGCCAAAATGGTAGCTTCTCCTGTAGCTATGGGACTCTGCTCCAACAGTCCCCTAACACTTACTTGTGGCTAGTCCCCCAGCCACTACCAGCGGGCTTCTCCTGCTGTAACAGCATCACAATTTCTTACTGCTTTGGCCTCTACCCACCTGGTGAGGTACTCTATTCCAGTGATGATATATCTCGCACCAGTTCATTTTCCTGGTGGGTTTATAGGACCCACAAAGTCTATAGCCCATTTGTCAAATGCGCACAGCGTAATCTGTGGTCGCAGCGGCATTTCATCCCGTTGCGAAGGTTTTCCTACCCTCTGGAAGATATCGCAGCATCTACAAAAGTCCTTAGTGTCTTTATGTAAAGTAGGCCACCATAATCCTACGGTCAGGATTTTCTTCGCAGTCGGCTTTCCTGCGAAATGACCTCCTGCAGTACCTGAATGTGCTTCTCTGATAATAGCCTATTTTTCATGCAGCATCACACATCTGCGCAGGACTTCATCTGGTCCTAACTTGTATAACTGTCCTGCGATCAGGGTGAAGTCTGCTGCTTTAACAACTAACTGCCTCTTTTGATGCTTGCTAAACTCATCAGGTGCACATCCTGGAGTGAGAAAGTGAATGATATCAGCATAGTACTCGTCTGCGATCTGAATAGAAAACAACTGCGCATCGGGAAAGTTGTCCTCTAGATTACTTGGCTCTTCTCCTGAGTCTATTCGCGACAGATGATCAGTTCCGACATTCAATCTTCCTGGTTTCACGATGATCTCAAAATCATACTTCTGAAAAAGGAGTAACCATCTGCAGATTCTTCCCCCTAACACTAGCTTATTGACTAGATACTTCAATGCGGAATGGTCAGTAAACATCTTGAACGAGGCACCCAAGAGGTAGTGCCTAAACTTCTGTAGTGCGTACACCATATCTAAGCCTTCTCTTTCTATCGTGGTGTATTTCTTTTCTGCTGGAGTATGCGATAGGATGATCGATACCTCCTTCTCCTAGTTGCGTTAAAACAATCCCTAGTGCGATGCCAGATGCATCCACATGTACATGAAACGGCTTAGTCCAGTCTGGAAATACTAAGATGGGTGATGTAACCATCTTCTCTTTAAGTGTGTCTAGACTCTGCTGACATTCCTCATTCCATATGAATTTTACATCTTTCTTTAACACTTTTTCCATCGGTGCTGTAATCCTTGCGTATCCCTTGATGAATTTTTTGTAGTACCCGGTATGACCAAGTACTATCCTCAATTGTTTGACTGATTTGGGTGTTGGAAGATTTACAATGATGGCAATCTTTGTGGGATCTACCATTAAGCCTTTTTTACAAACAATATGACCCAACAAAATACCCAATGGTGCACAGAATATACATTTTTTCAAGTTTAGAGAAATCTGTTACTGTCTACATTTTTCTAACATTAGTCTTAAATATCCTATGTGCTTGTCAATTAATCCAGATACCGTCCAATCATCAAAATAAACTTCTAGGAATTTATGGATGTATTCTTTAAATACAGCAACTACTACTCTAGAAAATATAGCTGGTGCATTCTTAAGACCAAAGGGCATTACCATATATTGGAATGAGCCCCATTCTGTTGCAAACGTGGTCTTATGTCGATCGTCTGGGTGGATTCTGATCTGGTGATAGCCTGAAAATCCATCAGTGAAGGAGTAAACCTCCTGTCCTCCCACATTGTCTAATACTTCATCAGTAAAAGGTGTCGAAAATGGATCATGAAGTGATGCATCATTGAGTTTATGCAAGTCAACCCAGATCCTGATGTCTCCTTTAGTTTTCTTTTCTTGCACGACCATGGGACTAACCCATTCGCCCTCTTCCATGGGTTCAATGATGCCTGCTGCTAGCATCTTATCGATATCATCCTTAACTTTTTCTTTATAGCGTGGATTTAATCTATATGGATGCTGCTTAACTGGTCTAGCATCCTCTTTCAATGGTATTCTCATTACTCCCAAGTCTCCAACTATTCCCTTCATCTCTGTGAACTTGGTGGGAAATAGGTCCTGATAGTCATGTAGCAAATCTGCGATCTGTCCTACTGTTTCATCGTTCCAATAGTCTCCAATAGAGGCAAACTTTGGTTCTGTGTCTATGCCAATGTTGATCTGTTTAATCTTGATCAGTTCTGTGATTGCTGGAATCTGTAGCTTCGGCCCATCGACATCGCAAGTCCCTTCTGACTCCGGTATGTTGATGTTGCGAGGATCGTCATCCTCCTCCTCTGGTTCTGATGCAAAGTTATAACACTCTAGCACCTCTTCTAACTGGATAGCCCACTCAGGTTGAGATGACACTGATAGGGTGCAGTCCTAAAAGATCTTAATCTTTATTAAAACTAGGGCCTCATCAACACTTGGATACTCATATTCAAAAGTGAAGGTGAGTAGAAAACTGTCTGTCATAAGTGGCCATGTAGTCATTCCCTTACGCAATTCAGTCTCTGTGTACCAGTTCCTTGGAACTGTGTCCAAAGTGTGAATGAATCGGTGAACCCATTCATCCTCGGGAATGTCCGACCAATTGCGTTCACATGTCTGAATATGTGACCTGTGGTCACTTTCTCCTGTGTATTTCTGCTATACATACTCTCTGTCGGTAGAGAATCTGATCACCATCAATCTCTTAAGATCATCCCATGATGCGATATTCTCTTTATGGGCATACCACCATCTTGCAGGTGTGGCTCGTACTGCAAGGTCCATAGCTGCAATCCTCTGGTCGTGAGGAATTTGTTGTTCAAACTGTGTGACAAAGTCCTGGATATCTATTAGACCATGAAATGATGGAATCTCGTTGCCAATCCATCGCAGTGACTTAGTCATATACGCACATCTGCACATTGAGACTTCGTAAAGTCTGTTCTGCCAGTTCTCTAGACCAACATCCAAATCCGATGCGCATGAGCTGTCGCATTGCCAACTAATGTTCCCTTCCGCGCTTGGATTAATGTAGTTGCTTTGGTTCACAGTCAGCTGATAGAGACCGTCCATGTTACGTGCCTCTTCCTCTGCTCGGATAGGTTCAATGTATCTAGGACCCTGAAGAGGATCTAACGGTGCGATGACCCAGATCTGCGCGTCCTCAAAGGTCATTTGTCTTCTCTTTAAGTCGATAACGGCCATGTTATCGATCGCCCAATCAATACCTAGTAGTGCTGGATATGGTCTACTATCGCCAATGATTTCTATAACTTCAAAGTCCACGGAGCTGCGAACTCCGTCAATGTCAACTGGCACCTGCAATAATCGTCCCAGGGGTGATACCCGCTACTGATTAGCTAATCTCAGATGGATAGGCGATCTGATTAACTTAGGGCTACCCATCTGTTCCCATGTCTACTTAGTCAGAACATTTACCTCTGATACTAGATCTAGGATTACCTCGTCCATTTCAAATTCTCCAACCTGTGCTGTGAGTCGCATCTCTCTTCATGTTCTTGTATGTCCCATAATATTATGAACAGCACACTATTTACTGCTCACGGAAGAAGATGGCTTCGCATCTCTCTTCATGTTCTTGTATGTCCCATAATATTATGAACAGCACACTGTGTACTGATCTTTGTGGGATCTACCATCAAGCCTTGTTTACAAACAATATGACCCAACAAAATACCCAATGGTGCACAGAATATACATTTTTTCAAGTTTAGAGAAATCTGTTACTGTCTACATTTTTCTAACATTAGTCTTAAATATCCTATATGCTTGTCAATTAATCCAAATACCGTCCAATCATCAAAATAAACTTCTAGGAATTTATGGATGTATTCTTTAAATACAGCAACTACTACTCTAGAAAATATAGCTGGTGCATTCTTAAGACCAAAGGGCATTACCATATATTGGAATGAGCCCCATTCTGTTGCAAACGTGGTCTTATGTCGATCGTCTGGGTGGATTCTGATCTGGTGATAGCCTGAAAATCCATCAGTGAAGGAGTAAACCTCCTGTCCTCCCACATTGTCTAATACTTCATCAGTAAAAGGTGTCGAAAATGGATCATGAAGTGATGCATCATTGAGTTTATGCAAGTCAACATAGATCCTGATGTCTCCTTTAGTTTTCTTTTCTTGCACGACCATGGGACTAACCCATTCGCTCTCTTCCGTGGGCTCAATGATGCCTGCTGCTAGCATCTTATCGATATCATCCTTAAATTTTTCTTTATAGCGTGGATTTAATCTATATGGATGCTGCTTAACTGGTCTAGCATCCTCTTTCAATGGTATTCTCATTACTCCCAAGTCTCCAACTATTCCCTTCATATCTGTGAACTTGGTGGGAAATAGGTCCTGATAGTCATGTAGCAAATCTGCGATCTGTCCTACTGTTTCATCGTTCCAATAGTATCCAATAGAGGCAAACTTTGGTTCTGTGTCTATGCCAATGTTGATCTGTTTAATCTTGATCAGTTCTGTGATTGCTGGAATCTGTAGCTTCGGCCCATCGACATAGCAAGTCCCTTCTGAATCCGGTATGTTGATGTTGCGAGGATCCTCATCCTCCTCCTCTAGTTCTGATGCAAAGTTATAACACTCTAGCACCTCTTCTAACTGGATAGCCCACTCAGGTTGAGATGACACTGATAGGGTGCAGTCCTCAAAGATCTTAATCTTTATTAAATCTAGGGCCTCATCAACACTTGGATACTCATATTCAAAAGTGAAGGTGAGTAGAAAACTGTCTATCATAAGTGGCCATGTAGTCATTCCCTTATGCAATTCAGTCTCTGTGTACCAGTTCCTTGGAACTGTTTCCAATGTGTGAATGAATCGGTGAACCCATTCATCCTCGGGAATGTCCGACCAATTGCGTTCACATGTCTGAATATGTGACCTGTGGTCACTTTCTCCTATGTATTTCTGCTCTACATACTCTCTGTCGGTAGAGAATCTGATCGCCATCAATCTCTTAAGATCATCCCATGATGCAATATTCTCTTTATGTGCATACCACCATCTTGCAGGTGTGGCTCGTACTGCAAGGTCAATAGCTGCGATCCTCTGGTCGTGAGGAATTTGCTGTTCAAACTGTGTGACAAAGTCCTGGATATCTATTAGACCATGAAATGATGGAATCTTGTTGCCAATCCATCGCAGTGACTTAGTCATATACGCACATCTGCGCATTGAGACTTCGTAAAGTCTGTTCTGCCAGTTCTCTAGACCAACATCCAAATCCGATGCGCATGAGTTGTCGCATTGCCAACTAATGTTCCCTTCCACGCTTGGATTAATGTAGTCGCTCTGGTTCACAGTCAGCTGATAGAGACCGTCCATGTTACGTGCCTCTTCCTCTGCTCGGATAGGTTCAATGTATCTAGGACCCTGAAGAGGATCTAACGGTGCGATGACCCAGATCTGCGCGTCCTCAAAGGTCATTTGTCTTCTCTTTAAGTCGATAACGGCCATGTTATCGATCGCCCAATCAATACCTAGTAGTGCTGGATATGGTCTACTATCGCCAATGATTTCTATAACTTCAAAGTCCACGGAGCTGCGAACTCCGTCAATGTCAACTGGCACCTGCGATAATCGTCCCAGGGGTGATACCCGCTACTGATTAGCTAATCTCAGATGGATAGGCGATCTGATTAACTTAGGGCTACCCATCTGTTCCCATGTCTACTTAGTCAGAACATTTACCTCTGATACTAGATCTAGGATTACCTCGTCCATTTCAAATTCTCCAACCTGTGCTGTGAGTCGTATCTCTCTTCATGTTCTTGTATGTCCCATAATATTATGAACAGCACACTATGTACTGCTCACAGAAGAAGATGGCTGACACTGATCTATGATGCGTTGAACTTCTCCGATAGATTTTTCATTTCCCATGAGTTTTAAACAACTCCGCAGGAAGGATTGTACACTTCCTGTCAACTCATCCTCGTCACTTGTGCCTGATGTGGTAGCCTGCGATATCTGTACAGGGCTAACGCCACAAGGTGCTTGCTGCAGTATGCCCCTAGACAGCGGTACCTGCGATCCTAATTGCATAGGGTCGTCAAACAAAATATTAGCTTCCTGAAATGTCTATTTATTCTTCTGTAGGTCAAGTGGTGTTGCTTTATTAGGCGCTTTGCACACCCACTCCTGTCCTGTGTTCTTTTCAGTATCCTGTGATGTTCCACTAGTGGAAGCACCACTGCGAGTCACAATATTGACTCTTGGTTCTGGTTCTTTCTGCTCAGTAGCATTAAGCTGGATGTTTTGGTGTACTGCTGGCTTAGGTTCTCTGATCTTAGCTGTCAAGGTAGGGCACTCTTCTATAGTGTGATCGTAAGATTTGCAATAGTTACATGTGGTGATGGGGCTCTAACAGTCCCTAGCATAATGTCCTACAACTCCATAGTTGTAACAAGTAACTGGTCCATGACCACGGCCAAAGCCTTCTCCACGTCCAAAGCCTCCTCCACATCCTCGTCCTCTGAATCCTCCTCCACGTCCCGCATGAGCCGGATCATACTGTGGTCCTACTGCTGGACCCTATGCTTCTGATTGGACTCTGTACAAGTCTTGCTTGCTCCCAACCATGAGGTCATAGGCTCGACAATTGTGTTCATCATGGCCTACGGACTTACAAAAGACACAGTATAATTTCTTAGGTTTCTGCACGTACTTCTGAAGTAGAGGGCAGTGGTGAGGTAGGTGTCCTCTTGTTTTGCATATTTCACACCACGGTCTATGGGTCTGTGGTAAGGGATTAGGAGCCCTAGTTGCTATATATTCTATAAATACTGGACAGTTATCTTTAGTATGGCCTTGTGCTTTACACTTTACACACCATATGTCTTGTACAACCTCTTTCCCTTTCTTAAGCTCATGCATCTGTATCGTGATATTAGCCAACTGGTTCTGCAGGTTTGTCATACCTATGCTGGTTTCAGCTAGAGGTGAAGACTGTAGTTTCATCGCCATCTCCAATGCATCATCCTACGTCTGGAGTTTCTGCTGCATTAATGGTAGTCTGATGTGGGGGAGCAGCGCTGCAATAAACCATTCCTTATGCTGCTCCGGGGCAAACTCAAAGCTGACTTGGTCTATAAGGGCTTTGAATTTCTGATCGAAGTCCCACACTGACTCTGTAGGTAACTGTTTGATGTCTTTAAGCTCTGTAATGCACTATGACTCAGAATTAGGTTTCTTAAACTCTTTAATCATGGCGGTCCTGACCTGGACAAGTGTTCTGGGTGTCGCTGAGTTATACTTCATATACCATGTTAAGGCTCGTTCTTTCAGTGTGGTGACCAACTGTACAAGTTTAATATTATCATCATTGATTCCCTTAATGGTCCACATGGCTTCACATAGAAACCAATGATGCTCTGGTTCTTCTACCCATGTACCCTTAAATATAGGTAGCTTCATATCATCCCCCATTCTATTTATACGTGGTGGATGCTGATTTGCTGTGTTACTACCACTCGGCGGTGTAGGTGGAGGTGATGTAGCGGTAGTATGTACTGTCTAGGAGCTACTAGATGGAGTTCCTATGGGATTGTTCTGAGTCCCGGTCTATTTCTGTGGGGTATAAGGGTGGTAAGGGATACCCTCTTCTGTTCTGTCTGTAATTCTGTGACTTTGCTGTCTAGTACTATCTGAACTGTCTTCAACTATGGGAGATCTAAAATCTACTTTGTCTTTCTTTCCACTATGTGTATGTCCAATATCATCAAGATCACTCTCAAACTCTTGTGACATTAATATCTTTACTTATTCATCTGAAACTAGATCCATTGTTCCTTTTTCATGTAATAACATCTTAATGGACAAGTTTAAAGATTTTAGGTACTTACCGTGATATCCTTTGAAGAAGTACCGCTCAGCCTCGCTGAAGCTTTTTCTCTGTTCAACTGCAAACTCTGTGACGAAGCCTTCTAGCACACTCGCAAGCCAGAAGTCTACTGCTCGAGTAATGGGATTATCAAGGTTCTTCACGGTCTGAATCAGCTCCAGTGTCCAGAAAATGTTTCTTTTCTTCTTGAATATGCCTGTATTAGTCAACTTTGATAACCAGTCGTAAAGCTCATTCCCAAAGGTCGCAAAAAATATCGCATGTAGGTCTGTAACGATATGTTTTTGTAACCAGTCCTCTGTACTCAGTCTAGGACTCTTGTTCTCGCGTTCAGCAAACTCTTTCTCCTTAGCCCCAACCCACTGGTTAAGTTCATCTCCAGTAGGACGCCAACAGAACATCAATGCTCAGTTTGTTCAAAACCGGCAACGGAACCATTTGTTGGTCACTATGGATAGACCCGGGTTTACTTATAATGCACCAACAACACCCCTAGCTCACTGGCCCTTTCGGCGACAGACCACGGAGCGGCCTGAAGTCTCACCCGAAGTGACTCTAATGGGTTGGCCAAAGACTCAAGTGTCCTTGACCAGGTTCTATCACATCCTACTTGCGTCTCGCAGTTTTACTTAACCCGCGAAGTCTCTCTCTCTGTAATGCGCAGTTTTCTCTTACTCGCAATGACTCTATCCCTTATCACATCACCGCGTACCAGGAAACATGCAACTTTCTCCTACGCTCGATCCTTAACCGGTGGTATCGTGCACCACAGCTCCTCTGATGGTGTGATATCGCCTCCCTGCGATATCCTACCGCTACGACTCAGCATACTTATAGTCACTGGTGCTCACCTTATAGGGCTCAACATACAAGGCTGTTCTATACTGCGATTCTTAACTGACTTGAATGAAACATAGATAAACCCTTATACATAATACTTAAAGACTTAAACTTGCATGTATTCTTCTATAATACTGTGAACTGAATACACATCCATAAATGTAACTGTAAGCAAAGTTCATGCAACGAATGATAGATATAACAAGCAAATACAATCACATGAATCAATCACATAACACTCTGATTTTATGTGGTTCACTTCCAGGGTAGAAGTTACGTCCACAGAACTGTGTTTCTATATTATAACTTGAGAGAGGTACACAGTTCTGCTGCACCGCATATGCAACTCGAGATCTTCTGGGTAACTCCGCACACAACCTGGAGCCCTTCTCTCTTAGATCTCGTCTCTATCTCTATATTGCTTCTCTTACAATATCCTCTCCTCTCTCTCTCTTCTCTGTCAATCCCTGTGGATTATTACAATACACAATAACAGTGAGCTAACAGACTACTGGACTCTCAGACTTGCTACTGTCTGAATAGCTACTAAATGACCGACTAGCTGGATGGCTTAAAATATGTCCAAAAATGCCCAAAATGCCAACAACCTTTTACAACACAAAATACATCCCTTTATAGGCGGCCCGAAGGTCTCACCATTACAACACTGTGGGCCTGTCCCAACAGTAACCCAAAACCCTAACTAGTGACAGTCGGCCTATCTGTACTTGGGGTAGCCGCTTTTCGTCACACCACAGCTCTCTGCGGTCTTCCATGCTTCCCGGCACTGATCATGGGTACTATGCACCGCTTCCCTTCTTCTGTCCTTCGTCTTCAATACCTCAGCCTCATTGCTCCTTTTCCTTTATGAGGGTAGCTGACCCCTCCTATCTTCCGTCGCTGCCTTCAATGCAGTGGTTGAGCTCTCTCTTCTCGGCCGCTGCCTTCAATGCAGTGGGTGAGCTCTCTCTTCTTGGCCGCTCAGGTACCGTCGTATTTCTTGACTTCTCTGTCTTAGCAGTCACGGTTTCCAGCTCTGCTCTGCAGCTAGAAACATGCTACGGCTCGTAGCTTTCCCTTATCTCTTCATCCTCACCAAAACTGTCTATCCGCCAAAATGGCAACTTCTCCTATAGCTGCGGGACTCTGCTCCAACAAGCCTCTTCTCTCTCTCTATTTTCTGTAAATACGCCATACCTTTGTGTGTCACTGTTTGTTCGATTTCCTTTTTAGGTTTACTTTTCATTGCTGGTGGTGGTATCTCCTTCTAGTCGACTATAATCCTCTTCACTTTACCCCGACATACGAACAACTACCCCCCCATATCCTACCCGATGCTTTATAAAGCTCGGATAGTTCTGTTTTCTTGCGTAGGAAATATTCCCACTCCCTTTCGGCAATGAATTTTTCCCACTTTTTCTATTTCTCCTCCCAGTTAGAATTTGGTGCAGTTCGTGTAGTGACAAACGAGGTTCTACAATATGACCCACTCCTTTTCCTATCAGGAATTTGAATAGTAGGTTCAAAAGGGAGGACATGAACTACTCGGTAAGGTATGTATAGAATTTTTTCTGAACAGTTTCTACCGAAGTTCTTTCTTCTATGGCTAGCTCCTCGCAGAATTCGTCGGTGATATTTTCAAACCACTCCAACAGGTTTGTTCTTCCCCCTTAAATCAATTTCTCTAGCAGCTCTTGGTCTTTAGTTGCTTCTGGATTTTTCATCCAGAAGTTTTTTCAAAATCTAGGGTAACGATTCTACAAACTTCTCATGAGTTTCAGTGAAGAATTTCTCCTTCGCCTGAGCAATGGTTAATATGTTTCTCCTCGTGTAATTCTGCAAATAATATGCTATATTATGCTCCCACCAGTTCTTAATATCATGTTATGATATCATCTGCTTATAGTCATCTCAAATATGTACTACCGGCAATGGAACCAATGTTGTAATCTTATAGATCACGGAGGGTTACCAATACTACACATTGAATCATATAGACATAATAGACAAGAGACACGAACATAGATATAGAATAACATATTATATTATTTCAGGAGGGTCCATACCAACATAGAACTAAACCAATTTCTCATCTGGCTCAACATCCTAATATATATGATTTACAAACAGTTACATATAACTACCTGTCGGTTCGGTCAACCTAGTCTCTAATTAGTCGGCTCACAGACTAGCTCCTCCAACAACTATCAATTATTCCAAGATACTTGTAACATCCCCAGTTTTGGCCCCGCTTGCATTAGTATATATGATACATATTTTGTATATGATCTTGGTGTGGAGCTAAACGCCAAGGCCCCACCATGATTTGGTTATGTTATGTGTTGGACTGAAATGGTCACTGATGGTATATCTGGACATATGACATATATTAAATGTGGCATCATGTAAACACGCATTTTAATTAAATAACCCAGCCAGCTATGTTCACAGCAACTAAATTGAGAAGGGGCATGATTTCCTAAGGGTAAGGAGGGGGAAAGCTAAATCCTAATCCATGGAGGGGAAAAATCCATGTGTCACCACCCTCTTCACTCACCCTCCCTTGTCTCATGCAACCACCACCTTCATTGTTCCATTGGTTAGTGGGGTGTCTATTCACTGACAGCAAGACCACTAGGAACGTTGGCCATTCTCCCCACGTTCTTTCACTCTCTCCATGACCACCTTCTAGATTTTGAATGGTCTGTCCACTATCTGAATGGTGGTTGTTCATTCACCTCACAAGGACTGAGTTAAAGGAAGAAACATTCCTTTGTTTGGGGTTCACCTTATTGCTCTCAAGGGATTGCCAATCTATGTGTTGTGTTGTCTTCCATTCAGACAGAGAACCAATTGCCTCCACGCAGTATTGGACTGGGAATTTTTTTCCAACCTTCATTGCTGAATCATGTTTGAAGACTGTTGCTCTATTGCTGGGCCGCGATCATAATTTCCTTCCCAATTTTGTTTGCCAGTGATTTTTCCCCATCGCGTATAGTTTGGGAGTCTGTCCCCTTACCATTTTTCTGGTCTGTGCAAGTCTCACAGTGATTGTATTGGGATTTTTCTATGGGTTTATATGTGTGTGTTGAATATTGTTTCCCCATGATGGCTTGACTATAATTTCCCTATTTGTGGCGATATCTCTTGAAGGATTGCTGAGAACTCCTACACGATGGATTGACTGTGTTTTCCCCTGTAAATGCTTGAATAGCTGTTTGGTTGCTTGCATGCAATGGTTTTGTCCTCGGACTGCATTGGAGTGGTAAATGAGGGCCTGATATGCCTAATAAACCTGGTGGGTTGAGAACCACACAGACAGATCCGTTGAGCTGGTTTTCTTCTCAACAACCGCTGAATAGCACTTGGAGGGAGATTAGGGTCTAAGGAACTGCGTTGCAGAGAAAGGGTTGATTTCCTTCTGTTAGGTGTGTGTGGGTGTTCTAGAATCTAGGCTAGTTCTGGTGTTGGTGCACTAGCTTAGAATTAGCCTTTCCCAACTCCTGGATGGCCTGATAAACCCAACTTTGTTGGCTTAACTGATGTGTTGTTCATTTGATAAACCCAACTCTGTTGGCTTGGCTGAACTATGTACCCTTGTGGGTTGTGATCCTTGGCTATGTGTAATCCTGTTAGTTCCTTATTCCTTGGGGAATCATTCCTGGCTCAGGGGTGGCAGCGTTGCTAAGAGATTAAATAGCGCGCAGGCCTATGGTTGGGTGGAACGTTGCAGCGATGTAGCTGGTTATGGAACAAGCTCTTCATAAGAAAAGTATTCTTTCCTAACTTGTATCTGCAATTATAATTACCATTGATGAATGATGATTGTACATGTTAAATGCTGATCTATATGTGCATGAATGCTGATTGATATGTTTTGCTTCCATTGTGTATATGAATGATTATGCTTCATAAAATGTTTTATGTTTTAAGTAACATGCCTCAGCAGTATATGTATGTATGTATTTATGTATATGATTCTGGGGCTAGTTACCCGCATGTTGGTGTTTAGTCATGTCCTCTTGCTCAATTGAATGGTCAGGGATGTGACAAAATGGTATCAGAGCTCTGGTTACAGCATGGGCCTGAAGGGGCCCTGAAAGATCATATAGCAAAGGTAGGTTGCCTTCTGCCCAGTAGCAATTAGAAAATTGTGGCAGGAAAACTCTAAAAAAAAAAATTCTAAGTACCAGAACTATCATCCCATCAGAAGACTTAGTGACAAGATATTTTGATGCAGCGGGCACTTAATGGGAAGGCCACCCAATGGATGGTAACTGGGAAAAACTTTGAAAATTTTTCTAAGTCCGACCATCGGCGATCGACAGAAGATAGTTGTTCTCATCACCGATGGTTAGATAGGGAAACTACCGATGAGCAACGGCAAGAATTAGTTGAATGGTAGCTGAATGGGTTTCCACCATTGCAGATTTCATGGGGACTAAAATGCCGATGTAGCAGTGTTAGTGGTTCCAACCGCCGACAGAAGAAGAAAAGTTTCAAAATTTTGTTTAAGTGTTGAAATCATCAGGGGAGATTAGTTGATCGAGCACCCGCCGTTGCAGATGGCTAGACCACTATGCCTTCGACGAGTAGAACCTATGACCATCATTGGCACAAAAAAAAATTCAAAAATTTTCTAATTGTTGACTTCATCGACCATCAGAGCATGTTAGTAGGATGCATCGTCGATAAACAGCAGAAGGTATTAGGTGATCTGCACCGCCGTTGTGGATAGCTCGAAGACTATCCTTCTGATCGATAGACCCTACAACTGTCGACGCCGTAAAGAAAGTTTGAAATTTTTTCAAAGGCCCAAAATCATCCACCATCAGAAGAAGATAGTGTTTCGCATGTCCGTCGTTGCAGAATCCTAGCGCACTAGTCTTCCAATAGGGAGAAGCTCCGACTGCCAATGCCGGTCAAAAATCAAGCTTCAATTCACCGATGCTTTAGTATTCCACTCATTTATGCTAAGGTATTATTGGATTATGTCAGCGACAAGAATTTACTTGATCGGAGGAAAATAAGCGATCGTTGAGCCGATGAAAGTTCGAAAAGGAAGAGAAAAAAAATTTCAAAATTTTTTCTAAGGCATGGAATCATCGGCCATTTGTGATGGTCAGATGATGTGGTTGTTGATAAGCTACGGTAGGTAAAATCTTGTTGATCAAAAATCTACTATTGTGGATATTGAAGAGACCAACTACCTGATGTCTAGTGCATCCGAGCGCCAATGCCGCGGCTTCTAGAGACTCCAACCGCCGACAAAGTCAGGAGTTGCGGAAGAATTGGTTGGATTGTGGTCCACTGTTGCAGAAGCCAAAGGGACTAACTGTCCAATGATTAGGGCACCCAGCTGCCAATGCAACATGGAGAAAAAGCAATAGACCACCGATGAGTTAGTGCCTTTGACCCCCGCAATGTCAGAGAATTAGTTGGGAGGAGGTCCAATTGGGCCTAAGAAGATTTAGGTTTTTCAGGGTAATTTCTCAGTGATTTTTCAGGCAGTTTTCGACTGTCTTTCAATTGATTTTCAGCAGACTTTCTGTAGTCACAGGGATGAAAAGAAATAGGGAAAAAATCTATGTTTTAACATAATTGTTGTTTTATTAAATTTCCAGAAGAAAAAGGTAAGTAGTTTGATTTATATTAATGTATGCATCTAACAATTTGCTACTAACACATTTGCAGAATTATAGATAACTTCCAAGAGCAGTACTCCAGAAAGAACAATTTGTTAAAGCAAGAGGTGGTTCAGTCATGAGAACCCATGATGGGTATGATGTCCAGGATTCTTACGAGTGAGCAGAAGATGCCATGGGAGAAAATGTCCGTAATAGAAATGATGACATAGAATCTAGTGGAAGGAGATTCCAGGGGACAACTTTCAAGGTTGCAACAACCATGAGAAGCTTGGTTAAATCCCAGGAAGAGAAGCATCAGTTGAATGCTCCCATATTGGAAATCTTGACAGACTTGTAGAAAACGATAGATTTTGGACAAGGTACATCAAGGCCAAAAGGTAGTAAGAGCAGCACTAGGAGAAGAAGAAAGACTTCCAGTGGATCATCTAACTCTGAATAGTCCAATGGAGATACAATTTCATCATCTCATAGAAGGAAAAGAAGAAGGCACCATAGGGATTGCTCTCGAGATGAGTTTAGGAAAGCTAAACCTCCTACATTTGATGGTGGGATAAAGACGGGACAAGAGGCTAAAGCTTGGCTTCTTGGGATAAAGAAGTACTTTCAAGTGCAAGACTATTCAGGAAACATGAAAGCAATAGTTTCCATATTCAATATGAATGGACGGGCATCTATTTGGTGGGAACATTTCAAGCAAGTAAAGAGGATCAGCAAGAGAAAACTGAAGTGGAAATAGTTCAAGAAATATTTCAGGCAGAAGTACCTTTTTGACAGGTATTATGATGACAAGATCAAGGAGTTCCATGAGCTGAGAATGGGACAACAGACCATGGATGAATATGCAAATAAGTTTTTGGAATTGTTGAGGTATGCCCGGTACATCAGAGATGAACAAGTGAAGATCCAGTGATTTTTGAGTGGATTGCCTCAACTAAAAATATTTGAACTGAGGACTCTCGAAGAAGTAATAAGAAAAGCTAAATATTGCCATTAGCAAAGCAAAGGTAAACTTGATTACCATAAGGCATGGAAAGAAAAAAAGAATGATAAGTTTGACGAGAGAAGGAAAGGTTTCAAACCTTCTAGATTCAGGAATCAATAGAAGCAGCCATCCCAAGTTGCGAGTAACCCAGTTGGAGTGTCAGGAGAAAATCCTAAGGATCCACAACATGATAGAAGGCCACTCAAATGTTGGAAATGTGAAGGACCCCACCTGCACAAATATTGTCCACTCGAGAATGAGAGTGCAAGGCCAGCTTAAAACATTCAAGGAGCAGAAACAGTGGGTCAAGTAGCAAGGGCAGTTCCTATGATCTATGCAGCACTGGAGGACCGCAAGGTAGATCACCAGTCAACTGTGGTTGAAGTTGCAAGTAATATTGCTGAACAATCTGTTTCTATTTTGATTGACCCTAGTTCTACTCACATTTACATTACTCCTAGAGTAGTGGAGATTTGTGCTTTTAAGAAGGTCAAGCATAGGAAGCCTTGGCTAGTTCAACTAGCCACTGGGACCAAGATAAAGGTCAGTGAACTGGTAGAGAAATGTCCATTGGTTATGAATGGATTGATCACTTGTGTAGATTTGAATGTTCTACCGGTTGGTTCCTATGATGTTCTCATTGGAATGGATTGGTTAGAAGCTCATAGAGTAAAACTTGATTGTTATAACAAGAATTTTGAATGCATTGTTGAAGAAGGAAACCCAGTAGTTGTGAAAGGTATTCCAAAGGTAATTTTAGTAATACAGGTTTCAGCAATGCAGTTGAAGAAGTTCTGTAGGAAAGGTTGCCAGCTGTATGTAGCTCATATTCTGGTACCAACAAGAGATGAGACTCCTAGGTTGGAGGACTCTCAGGTGTTACAAGAATTCAAGGATGTGTTTCCTCATGACATTCCAGGGCTTCCTCCAAAGAGGGACATTAATTTCACCATTGAACTTGTGCCAGGAGCAGCACCAGTGTCCAAGACACCCTACAGGATGAGTACACCGAAGATTCTAGAGTTGAATATGCAACTACGAGAGCTGTTGGAAAAGAAATATATCTGACCAAGTGTGTCTCCTTGGGGAGCACCGGTTCTGTTTGTAAAAAAGAAAGATGGTACACTCAGGTTATGTATTGATTACAGACAGTTGAACAAGGTTACTGTGAAGAATAAATATCCTTTGCCTAGGATTGATAACCTCTTTGATCAAATGAGAGGAGAAAAGGTATTTTCTAAGATTGACTTGAGGTCTAGCTACCATCAGGTGAGAATCAAGGATGAAGACATTCATAAGACAGCCTTCAGGACAAGGTATGGACATTATGAGTTTGTAGTGGTACCATTTGGTCTCACAAATGCACCAGCTACATTTATGTGCCTCATGAACGGTGTCTTCAGTAAGTACTTGGACAAGTTTGTTCTTGTTTTCCTTGATGACATTCTTGTTTATTCTAAGAATGAGGAGGAACATGAGGAGCATTTGAGATTGACATTGCAAGTGCTCAGGGAACATCAGTTGTATGCAAAATTGAGCAAGTGTGACTTCTACAGGGATAGAATTCAGTATTTGGGTCACATTATCTCAAAAGAGGGTATATCAGTAGACCCTGAAAAGATTGAAGCCATTATGAATTGGCCTAATCCAAGAAATGTGACGGATGTAAGATCTTTTATGGGACTTGCAGGATACTACAGGATATTCATTGAAGGATTTTCTAAGGTTGTACATGCCATCACTTCTTTGCAAAAGAAGGGAGTAAAGTTCGAATGGAATTCGAAGTGTGAAGAAAGCTTCCAGTGGTTGAAGAATCTTCTCACCCGTGCACTAGTGTTGAAGGTTGTAGATCCAGAGGAAGATTTTGTGTTATGTATTGATGCATGCGAACAAGGGCTTGGAGGAGTCCTTATGCAAGACAACCATGTGATATGTTATGAGTCAAGGAAGCTAAAGGATCATGAGAATAACTATGCCACTCATGATCTAGAGCTTGCAGCCATAGTACATGCTCTCAAGATGTGGAGACATTACTTGATGGGTAAAAGGTTTGAGCTCAGAACAGACCATTGTGGTCTGAAGTATTTGTTTGATCAGCCTACACTAAATGCTAGGCAAGCAAGATGGCTGGAATTTTTATGTGAGTTTGATTTAGAAATCAAGCACATAAAAGGAAAGGAGAATAAGGTAGCTGATGCACTCAGTAGGAAGGTACAAGAAATGCATGTGGCATCTCTTAGCATTTTCCAATTAGATTTGAGGCAGCAGGTTGTTAATCATGTTGCCGGAGATGAATTGTATGAGCAAGCAAAAGACAAATTGCAGTGGCAAAGTCTTGAGAAGAGGTATGAAGGATATAAGTTGGAAGAAGATGGAATTCTCACTTATAAAGGCAGAATTTACATTCTGAAGGTAGCATATTTTAGGAGAGTTTTTATGGATGAAATCCATCAAGCTCTGTATTCTAGTCACCCAGGATATCATAAGACAATTGCTACAGCTATAAAGCAGTACTTTTGGCCAGGTATGAAAAAGGACATGGCTGAATACATTTCAAGGTGCATGAAATGTCAAGAGGTAAAGGTTGAGCATCAACATCCGACAGGTTTGTTGCAGCCTTTGCCAATTTCGGAATGGAAATGGGAAGTTATTTACATGGATTTTATTACAGGATTTCCAATGACTTGGAGACAACATGATTCCATCATGGTTGTGGTAGACAAGTTGACAAGGGAAGAACCTTTTATACCGGTAAAGTCTATGCATAAGACTGATGACATTGCAAAGATCTTCATGAAGGATATTTTCAAATTGCATGGATTGCCGAAGGCAATAATTTTTGACAGAGATGTCAAGTTCACTTCCATTTTTTGGAAGGGATTGTTTGTAGATTTGGGTACAAAGCTAAACTTCAGCACTGCATACCATCCTCAGACATATGGGAAAACAGAGAGTCAACTAGGTGCTTGAAGATATGCTTCGCATGTATGTGATGGACAAACCAACCAAGTGGCAAGACTATTTACACTTGGTGGAGTTTGCTTATAACAACGGGAAATAGGCATCCTTGGGGACGAGTCCGTATGAAGATTTGTATGGAAGAAGGTGTAGCACACTAGTGACTTGGGATAACCCAGTGAACAAGGTTGTGATCAGACCTGAATTTCTCAAGGAAATGGAGCAAGAGGTTGTAAGGATTAGGCAGAATCTAAAAGCAGCACAGGACAGACAGAAAAGCTATGCAGATAAGCATAGGAAGGATAGAGAGTTCAGTGTTGGGGATCATGTGTACCTCAGAGTGAGGGAAAAGAGGAGTTCCTTGAAGCTTGGAAGTTGTGCCAAGATGTCACCAAGATAGTGTGGGCCGTTTGAAGTGCTTGACAGAATTGGGCCTGTTGCATACAAACTTGCATTGCCTGATAGTACTGGAGCTCATAATTTTTTTCATGCTTCTTTGCTTAAGAAATATGTACATGACCCTAACCATGTGATAAATTGGGATGTGATTCAGGTGGAACCCAAGGGAGAGTTCCGAATCGATCCAATGTGTATCCTTGACAGGAAGGTCACAATGCTCTGGAACCGAGCCATAGGGCAGGTAAAGGTGCAATGGGAGAACTACAAACCTAAAGAGGCTATGTGGGAGCTGGAGGATGCCATGCGATTGGCACATCCATTTTTGTTCAATCCTGCAGAACACTGAGACGATACCAGTGTGACATTTTTTTCAAATTTTGTTGGCACTGAGGACAGTGCTATTGAAGGGGGAGGGGAATGTAACATCCCCGGTTTTGACCCCGCTTGCATTAGTATATAGGATACATATTTTGTATATGATCTTGGTGCAGAGCTAAAGGCCAAGACCCCACCATGATTTGGTTATGTTATGTGTTGGATTTAAATGGTTACTGATGGTATATCGGGACATACAGCATATATTAAATGTGGCATCATGTAAACACACATTTTAATTAAATAACCCATCCAGCTATGTTCACTGCAACTATATTGAGAAGGGGCATGATTTACTAAGGGTAAGGAGGGAGAAAGCTAAATCCTGAGCCATGGAGGGGGAAAATCCATGTGTCACCACCCTCTTCACTCACCCTCCTTTGTCTCATCCAACCACCACCTTCATTGTTCTGTTGGTTAGTGGGGCATCTATTCGTTGATAGCAATACCACTAGGAACATTGTCCATTCTCCCCACGCGCCTGCACTCTCTCCAAGACCACCTTTTGGATTTCGAATGGTCTATCCACTATCTGAATGGTGGTTTTTCATTCACCTCATAGGGACTAAGTTAAAGGAAGAAACAATCCTTTGTTTGGGTTCGCCTTACTACTCTCAGGGGATTGTCGATCTGTGTGTTGCATTTTCTTCCATTCAGACAGAGAACCAATTGCCTCCATGCATACTGGATTGGGCATTTTGTTCCAACCTTCATTGTTGAATCATGTTGGAATACTACTATGCTATTGCTGGGCCACGGTCATAATATCTTTCCCAATTCTATTTGCTGCTAATTTTTCCCGATCTCGTATAGTTTGGGAGTCCGTCCCTTTACCATTTTTCTGGTCTGTGCAAGTCTCACAGTGATTGTATTAGGGATTTTTTGTGGGTTTATATGTGTGTGTTGACTATTGTTTCCCCACGATGGATTGACTATAATTTCCCTGTTTATGGTGATATTGCATGAAGGATTGCTGAGAACTCCTATGTGATGGATTGACTGCATTTTCCCCTGTAAACACTTGAATAATTGTTTAGCTGCTTGCATTCAGTGGTTTTTTCCTTGGACTACATTGGAGTGGTGAATGAGTGCCTGATATGCTTGATAAACCTGGTGGGTTGAGAACCACACAAACAGAGCCGTTGAGCTAGTTTTCTTCTCCACAACCCCTGAATAGCACTGGAAGGGAGATCAGGGTCTGAGGGACTGCGTTGCAGAGAAAGGGATGATTTCCTTGTGTTGGTTGTGTGTGGGTGTTCTAGAATCCAGGATGGTTTTGGTGTCGGTGCACCAGCTTAGCATTATCCTTTCCCAGCTCCTGGATTTCCTGATAAACCCAACTTTGTTGGCTTAGCTAATCCATTGTTCATCTGATAAACCCAACTATGTTGGCTTGGCTGAACTGTGTACCCTTATGGGTTTTGATCCTTGGCTATGTGTAATCCTATTAGTTCCTTATTCCTTGGGGAATCATGCCCACTCGGGGGTGGTAGCGTTGCTGAGAGATTAAAGAGCACGCGGACCTATGATTGGGTGGAACATTGCAGTGACGTAGCTAGTTGTGTAACAAGTTCTTCATAAGATACGTATTCTTTCCTAACTTGTATCTGCAATTATAATTACCATTGATGAGTGATGATTGTATATGTTAAATGCTGATCTATATGTGCATGAATGCTGATTGATATGTTTTTATTCCATTATGTATATGATTGATTATGTTTCATAAAATGTTTTATGTTTTAAGTGACATGCTTCAGCAATATATGTATGTATGTATATTATTATAGGGCCAGTTACCCGCATGTTGGTGTTTAGTCACATCCTCTTGCCTGGTCAAAGGGTCAGGGACATGACAATACTCCACAAAATTATTTAGGTATTCCATTCCTTTGCAATGTTGTACACTTGACCGTTGTAATAAAATCATATTATTACAATACAACTCTATGTCTTGACCTCCCATATTCTCCTCTCCACTGTTGCAACTAAGAATTTCTATGTTTCTACCCATTAAATGGTCCCCCTTATCATCCCTTGGATTGAGCAACCGGTCTTCTATCAAATTTAATTCTTCATCGTACTTCCTAAAATCAGAAAGTATCTTTCTTCATTTTCTATCTTTGAAATAACAAGTGCTCCTAGGTATTGACCATCCCTTTGAGACAACACTGCCTCTTTATTTTTCATGACATATTTTCCATTATGTTTGTAATCACTTCCTTCAATACCTCTTATTATTCCTTTCTAAAACAATGGTGTTTCATTATTTTCCAACTTCAAGTCCTTTTCCATAACAACTTCAAATTCTGCATATGAAACTAAACCATTAATTCCAAGAATACCTAAATCAATGGGTACCTCAAATTCTTCTTATGCCTGGTGTTCTTCAATCACATTCATGGTGTAAACTTCCAAATGTTGGGTAAGAATTTCATTAGAATGCTTGTCTTCATCTTCCTCTCGGTTGTATTTACAATCCAGTTTTCTTCTACTTACAACAACAATTTATTTTCCATGTCTATCATCAATATTACATCTAAAATGTGTAATTCCTCTCCCTTGGTTGTCTTCATGAGACAACATGGCCTCACTATTCATCATAATGCAATGATGATCTTGTCTTCTTGAAATGTCCTTGTACATTTCTTCTTCTTCCTTTACCTCTAGCAAAACTTCACAAGGTTCATCACATGTTACTCCTGCAAACATACACGATTTGATAATTTCAAAAATATTGATATATCTCCCATTGAATCTCTTATCAGCAAATCCTTTTGTTGATCTGAGCTCTCCCTACATTTCATGAGACTTTCACCTAGTCTTTCTTCTACAACATCTTCTCCAAAGATGGTTCCATGTTCTAGTTCACAATAGTGAACATCTTCCTCTATCAATGGTCTAATTTTGGTCTTGTTTTCTAGAGCATCCATCCTATGCTTCATTTCCTCATTGTTGATTGCCTTGCAGTTTTATCCAGCAACCTACAAACCGGGTTTTATCCAACAACTATCAACTATCAACTCAGAAAATGAACTCACTGTTGATTTCCTTGTAGTTTTATCCAGCAACTATCGACTCAAAAAATGAAGATCCCTTCTAGGTCTAATCCAAACATTGGTATTAGAATTGGATGGAGAGAAGGATGCTCCTGCATCATACTCCCTGGGAAGAAAGAAATATGACAACCTAGTCATAATCTTCCATCTTCAGTATTCCTGGATCCCAAACTTTGTTCTTTAGCTAGTCATCCATTTCATTATATTGTTGTGAAATTATTTATGTCTTTGTCATCTTTAGTTCCCCTATTTTCCAAATTTTTTGTGGCAATGCCCCATTGTCCTTGCTTCTACAATCTTTCTTTATCATTTATATCCTGTTGTTGTTTTGTTTTCTTGCTCTACTGATGAAAATATTCATTTTCTCTTCATGTCTTTTCTGAGACATCTTCACCATCAACATTCTCATATTCTATATCTCAATATCCAGTATGTCCCTTAGATCCTTGTTGTTATACACTAGTTGTTGGATTCTTATATTTTCATGATTTTTCCTCTCATCTACAATCAAACTTATACTATCAAGTATTCCAAGATACTCCACAAAATTATTTAGTTCTACCATTCACTTACAATGTTGTACACTTGACTGTTGTAGGTTGTTGGATAAAACTACAAGGAAATCAACACTCACCAACCTACATAAACACACCATTTAAGTGTTCTCCAATACTTGTAGTCACACACCAATCATTAGATTTAAAAACATAAGACTCCTCATCTGTGGTCTCAGCCATATCATCTTCAGGTAGTTCTAAACTTATAAGAGAGTTCATAAAATCATCTACAATCTATGTTTCATAATCCTCTCCAAGCAAAGGACCTTGTTTAGGTTCACAATATGAAGTTTCCATCTCAGACTCATTTATCCTGAGTTCTTCCTTCAATCTAGCGGACATATTTTTATTTAGCTTGACCTGTAGTGAAATCCATCTCATCTTCTTCTTTCTCATTATCAAACCATACCTCCGGTCCTCTTTCTGTGGAAGAATCTCCAAATGAATAAGTTGCAATCCTATGTCAACTAATTTTCTATCATACTCCTCTTAACTCATCATGTTGATGTATTCTACCTTGACATCTTTTCTTTTGCTATGGATTTTATTTGAACCTATGAAATGACTTCCAGTAGTCATCATCTCCATTTCATCTTTCTCTTCCTCTGGGAACTTCATCTTGTTCACTTTTTGGACTTCTCCCAAGCCTCCTCTCAGTAATTATTCATACATGCTACTATACCTCAACAAGATATCTCTCCTTGAGCTTGTTCTTTTGGTATCTATGGTTCTTCTCCTCTAGAACCTTTTGAGCAACTTCCTCTGCTCCTCTTGGCTTCTGCAGATCCACTTCTCCTCTTATAACATTCAACTTGTTCTCTCTCTTGTCCAACCTCTGTTGGCTCTTTAGGTTCTGCCATTTCTTTCTCTTTTCTCCAAGAGTTCACAAAATCTTCCTCAAAAATACAATTATCTTTGATATATCTCCTCTAGCTACCATTGTTCCTATCAAACCTTTCCTATTTGTTTCAAACAAAATCTTATAAATAGAGTTAAATAAAACATCAATCATTCCATACCTTTAAGGCTTTTCCACTTCTATAGTTGGTTTAAAACATTTCCCTTGTATGCAATTCTTGATTTCAATCAATTTTGAATACTCTCACCTGACCAACCCTCTCAACACAATTGTTAGTCTTCAACATTTACCTCTTGTCTCTGGTCTGAGCTCTAATAATCTTGGCGTGAAATTATTTTTTTCTCTGATACCACATGATGCATGAGGGAAACCCAAAACACCATATCCCAACTGCTTTCCTAGGATTAGTTTTCTCTACATTTATCAAACCCTTAAATATGGAAACTCTGCCAAATATTTATTTTACTCTATTACACAACTCTGTTTCTGCAAACTCATTTCTGCAACTTTTATTCCATAGGAATTATTTCCCCAAACTAGCTTTCCACAAGCTTGCTTATGCAACCTCGGTCTTTTTGTAACTCAATCCTTTGCAAATTCAGTTTCCACATCAATTTTTCCGCTCTTCAGCTCCTTCTACAATTTTCTTTTGTGCAAGAACCTTTCCACAAGATTCTTTCTGCAATCATGGATTGCGGGTTGATGGTATGCAATTTCCTATTTTCCAAAAAACAAACTTCCACAATCATGCATCCGCAACAGTAATTTCCACAATTAGATTGTGGATTGCAAATTTCGGATCCACCTTCCCACTTTTCCTAAAATTGGGATTCCACAATTTTCCTCCCATGAGTATTTTTCTGCAATTCTTGAGAACCGTCAATATCTTGTGAAATTTTTATTGGTCGTTGATCTCTTATCAAGTTTGGAACTTCGTTTTTCTTTGTGGATCACTTATCTCTTGTGCATGTTCACTTCATGAATCTTTTCCTGTCGTCGATCCATCTTTCTCCTTTAATGGATCGTCCAAATCTTAATTACAATCTCTGCAATTCTATGACGATTGATCAGAGAATCGATCAAACGATATCATTCTTGATACAAATAACTATCTTGCTGCAATCATTCAACTGTGATTCATGATAGAGATTACATCAATTCACATATCACATCTAAATCCATTCACATAGAGCAATACAGATGTAATTTCCCTTACATTGATCATTTAACAGAATTCCTATAATTTACAGAGAGACATTCACAATTTTCTTTCTTCATTCAATCATAAGAAACTTTGTACATTCACATTTTAACTCAAAACCTACGTTTTGATCCTCCTAGTTCAGGTATAACACAACGAACTATCCTCACCATGATTTCTCCTTCATTTGGCCATGCCTATTAATTCTTGCACATGATCTAGGAACTAGGAATCAAAATCATCAAAGAATAATTGACAAATACTCATGAATTGGAAATAATCGGGACTAGAATGGTTTCCTCTCTGTATATTTAATAAACAATAAAAGGTTACAATTCCAATGCTGAGCAATGGCTTAACTCCATGAAGAATTCGAATACCTAAGGAGACAATTCGAATTCAATGAGTGAGTCTAGCTTAACTGACTCTCAACCATTCAATCTCACTCAGTTAACCACTTGACCAAAACCCTAATTGACTCACCAAACCCTAACTGAAGTCGGAGTACAATAAATGACTGAATCTCAACTGAAGGAGATCAAACACATGTCATAGCAATCCAATCATCAAGTGCTAGAGCTCCATGAATCCAATGAACCCCGATGAGGTTAACTGAAGCTGAACTGACCATCAGAAGTTGGTGGAGGCGCCCTGTTGACTCCAGTTCATTAAATAATAATAAATAATCATT
>LPNX010362595.1:341260-353501 GCA_001517045.1 Pseudotsuga menziesii | reverse complement strand
CTGCGCGCAGGTTGTTGCCGAAAGGGCCAACACAGTGGGTCTTTTGTTGGTGCGACGTATAAAGCGTTAACCCGGGTCTGCCCATGTGCCCAACAGGAGCTGAACACTAAACTGTATTAAATAAGTGTACAATATCCAACCCTATAATAACATAGGTTTTTGAATAAATAACATACATCAGGGATTCAAATGCATGAGGATCAATTCGAATCTAGCATAAAGCAGGCTTACTAAAAATAAGCAAATCCACCATAGGTGTAAAAAGCTAATCCCAAATCTGTCATGGAGCTCACGAATTGGAAAATATGCTTAGGCAAGCTAAAGAGTGGTGGAATGGCAGCTCATACATGATTTTTCATGGAGAAAAGAGAGGAGGATGTGTAGGACAAAAAACTAGTCAACCTCACCTAGTCTAGCTTTTCCTTTTGCCTTAAAACACTGAAAAAGCAGGGAATAAAGCAGAAAAAGTAGAAGGGCGCCTAGGAGGCCAGGAATAAAGCAGATTTGATTCCTTGGGCTTTCCCATGTGCTACATGAGTCAAATAACACAATTTTGACCACTATGGATAGGTAATAGACAACTTGCACAAGGTGGGACACATGAACTAGGCTAATAAGATAGAAATAATTAAATTAATGTCTAAATGGGTAAACTATGGGTTGATTATTCTAACACCCCCCCTTAAGCCTGACTTATGAGTAATATATCAGAAAATTATAGGGCCTAGAAACAAGGCTTGGTCACCCTTTACATATTGCATGTCCATTTAAACAAGGAAAGAGGCAAAACCAACTTGGGAAAATCCTCCCTTAAACATGGACTGTAAAACAAAATTGTAGAATCTTGTCTTCACTCATGCTTTCACAGCATGATCAGCAATCACAAGCAGTGATTTGAGATTGCTGAAGGTCTTCTCACAAAATTCTTTGGTGAATATATCAGCTACTTGTTATGAATATGAACAGAAGAGTAGGTGAATGGTGCCATCATGCACAAGTTCTCTGATGTAGTGCATATGGATCTCAATGTGTCTGGTTCTCTGCTTCTGAACTGGATCTTTGCAGATTCGAATGGTACTCTGGTTATCACAGTATATGGTAGTTGAGTACTTTGTTTCGAAGCCACACTCTCCAAGTAAAACCTGCAACCATAAACATTGAGTTGCTGCATTAACAACTCCTCTGTACTCTGCTTCTGTAGATGAGAGTGCAATGGCACTCTGTTTCTTGCTTGACCAACTAATTGGCCCTTTTGCAAGCATGAACACATATCCTGAAGTGGAATTTTTGTCTATGCTATCACCTGCCCAATCACTGTCAGTAAATCCAATCAAATCAAGATCAGGTTTTGCTTTATAGAAGATCCCATGTGTCCTTGTTCCCTGAACAAAGTTAAGGATCCTTTTGGCTTCTTTCCAATGGATCTCTTGAGGCTGATCCATGAATCTAGAAGCCACACTTACTGCATAACAAATATCAGGTCTAGTATGTGTCAGATACAACAAACATCCAATCAATTTCCTATACAGTGTATTGTTTACCATAGGTGAAGAATCAGCTTCTTCCAACTTCACTCTTGAAAGGAAAGGAGTTTTGCTTGCTTTGCAATCCTTCATTCTAAATTTGTTCAGCAAGTCCAAGGCATATTTGGACTGGTGCACCTTGATTCCAGCTTTGGTTTGAGCAATATCAAGCCCCAAAAATTGACTTAAGAGCCCCAAATTTGTCATGGAGAAGGCTTGGTTCATAGCTCCTTTTAAGGAAGCAATCTCAGCCTGTGAGCTTCCTGTAATGAGGAGGTCATCAACATATAACACAATGATCATTAATGAACCATTAAATAACTTCAAATAGACATTTGGATCTGATTTTCACCGAAAAAAATTCAGTGATAGCAAGAAGCTATCGATCTTGGCATACCAAGCCCTGGGGGCTTACTTTAGCCCATACAATGACTTTCTCAAACTGCACACAAGAGAAGGGTTAGTAGCAAAACCTTGAGGCTGCTGCATATATATCTCTTCAGTGAGATCTCCATTCAGGAAGGCACATTTTACATCCATGTGATGTACCTCCCATTGCTTTGAGGTTGCAATGGCTAAGGCTAGCCTGATGGAATCCATCTTTGCCACTGGGGCAAAATTCTCATTGTAATCTATGCCATGAACCTATGAGTAGCCCTTGGCTACCAATCTAGCCTTTTACTTCAGTGGTGAACCATCAGCAGCAAATTTGGTCTTATAGACCCACTTACACTGTACTAGTTTTCTCCCTGGGGGAAGATCCACTAGCTCCCATGTGTTGCTCTTCTGGAGTGAGTTGAACTCCTCCTTCATGGCTATTTTCCATCTTGGATATCCTGCTGCTTCTTCATATGTTTGAGGATTAGACTCCACCATCAAATAGCATTTTTCATCAAACATAGGATCCTTCATGCACAGACCATTCTCAAATTGAGATCTAGTCCTCCTTGGGTCATTAGGATCCTCAGCTAGCTCTCCTGCTGCACGTAGTGTCTTGGATGCCCATTTTGGCCTTGTGGGGCTGTTAGGGTTTGCAATAAAATCATCTCCATCAGACAAATCAGAATCAGCATGTTCAACAAACTCTTTACTTACTTCTTGAGGTTCAGGTGGTGAAGAGGTTTCACCAACTTCCACTGCTGCAAGGGGTTCTTCTTCAAACTGAACACACCTTTCGATGAAGGATTTATTTGTGCTCAAATTTATCAACTTGTACCCTTTTGAATCTTTAGAGTATCCAACAAAAAGACACTCTTGGCTTTGGGGCTGCAAAGCCTTCCTCTTCTTTGTCGGGATTCTAGCCCAAGCCTTTGAGCCAAAAATCTTGAAAATGGGTCACATCTGGCTTCTGCCCACTCCATGCTTCGAAGGGAGTCATACCATCAAGATATTTGTGAGGCACCCTATTCTGAATATAGGCTCCATAGTTGATAGCTTCGGCCCAGTACTTTGGTGGCAAAGTTTTGGCCTCCATCATGCATGTTGCCATCTCCTTCAGTGATCTGTTCTTCCTCTCAGCAACACCATTTTGCTATGGTGTGTAAGGGATAGAATACTGCATCTGAATACCTGTATCTGCGCAATAGTTAATAAACTCAGACTTGACATACTCACCACCATTTTCAGATCTGAGGGCCTTGAGTTTCCTTCCAGACTGGTTTTCAACCAAAGCCTTAAAGACTTTGAATAGGCCAAAAACTTCAGACTTGTGTTTCAGGAAGTGAACCCAGCAATACCTAGAAAAATCATCAATGAAGTTCAATGCATATTTGACCTGACTCATGGACATATGAGGAAATGGGCCAGCAACATCACTGTGGATCAGCTCGAGGGGTGCATAGGTTCTCTCATGACTAGCTCTCTCAAACTTATGCTCTGGGTGTTTTCCTAGGATGCAACCTTGGCAGACTCCTTTGGAAAATTTTATCTTGGGAAACCCTATGACCATCTCCTTTTCACTAAGATCAGAAAGATACTTGTAATTTAGGTGGCCAAATATTTCATGCCACAGCTTGCTGGTTTCATTAGCATGAATGAGAAGAGCATAGGGGTTTGAGTAAGGTAGGAAGTGTGAGAACATGTATACCTTTTGAGCATGATTCACAACTCCTTTTGCAATGACTCTACCAGTTGAAATCTCTGTGATCTCAACTTCATCGGGGGAGAATATGACCTTCTTAGGAGACCCAGTGTGGGTCATCTGGTACACTAACAGGAGGCTGGAGGCGAGACTAGGCACATACAGCACATTGCTGAACTAACCATGATCAAGATCTATCCTTCCTTTTCCTTTACTTTCAGTGAGAGAGTCATCTCCCAGTACAATAGATGGTCCTTTTGACATATCCAGTGAGGAGAAGGCCTCCTTAGTCAAAACCATGTGTCTTGAAGCTCCAGAATCAATGATAAAACTGGGTGAGCTTGATGTGCCAGCAACTAGAGCATGAACTCTCTCTCTGTCATCTGAACTTGATCCTCCTTCTCTCTTCTTTGAGATTTCTAGAAGGGAGATGACATTCTTCTCCAGGAGTTGGGTCAGCATGTCTATCTACTTTTTCATACAAGAGCTTTCAGAGTGATTGCCCTTATTGCAATATGTGCACTTGTTCATTTCACCTTTGTTCTTCTTCTTTTGGTAATTCTTCTTGGGACCTTGTTGATCCTTCGGAGACTGTTTCTTGTCTCTCTTTTGCTCAAGTGGCTTTTTAGCTTTCTTTTTGCTTTTTGAATCCACCCTCGAATCTCCAACAATCAAAGCTTGATCTTTGGATGGTTTGATGGTGCCCATCATCACCAGCTTGTCCTGTTCTTGTGTGAGAGATTCCATGAAATCTGCAAGGCTAGGCATCTTCCAGGTTCGAGCTGTCAGTTTTGTGGCATAGAAGGTCGAAACAAACACTGAATAATCAGGGCCCAGCTTTGAGAGGATGGCCAGTACAATTTGATCATCTTTCTTTTCGATACCACACTATTTCAGCTGCAAAACTAGTGCTTTGAACTTGGAGAAATATAGCTGCAGAGATTCAAAGCTCGTTGGACTTAGAGAAATCAGCTCATTTTTTATTTGATGTCCCCTCATCTCATCTATATTTCTAAAAATATCAGCAAGCTTCTCCCATACTTCATTTGGTGATGTCAATCCATCAAGATGGAAAAGGAGGTCTCTGGAAATACTCAGACACAGGAGGCCATAAGCCTCATCCCTCCTGCTGTGCCATTTTATCTTCTCTGCAGCTGCATTGGGCTTTGCTTCTATTTCCATAGTCAGCCTGTAGAGTCCTTTCTCTCTCAATAGTATCTCCATCTCTGCTTTCCATTCAAATAAATTGAAGCGAGTCAAGATAGTTTTCTGTGATTGATCCATAGCTTAGAAAATCTGTCCCGGCTGTCAGTAGAAGGCTCCCAGTCACTGATGTTGAACCTGCAAAACAATTTTTGAAGGAGAGAAACAATCTACAATGGCTCTGATACCATGTGAAAATTGAACCAGGTGATAGATTAATTTTACTCACAACAATTAACAATTGATCATGCAAAATCACTCATAAAGAGACTGAAAATTGGAGCTGAACACTAAACTATATTAAATCAGTGTACAATAGCCAAACCTGTAATAACATAGGTTGCTGAATAAATAACATACATCAGGGATTCGAATGCATGAGGAGCAATTCGAATCTAGCATAAATCAGGCTTACTAAAAATAAGCAAATCCCCCATAGGTGTAAAAAGTTGATCCCAAATCTGTCATGGCTCTCACAAATTGGAAAATATGCTTAGGAAAGCTAAAGAGTGGTGGAATGGCATCTCATACATGTCTTTTCATGGAGAAAATAGAGGAGGATGTGTAGGACAAAAAACTAGTCAACCTCACCTAGTCTAGCTTTTCCTTTTGCCTTAAAACACTGAAAAAGCAGGGAATAAAGCAGAAAAAGTAGAAGGGCACCTAGGAGGCCAAGAATAAAGCAAATTTGATTCATCGGGATTTCCCATGTGCTACATGATTCAAATAAGGCAAGTTTGACCACTATGGATAGGTAATAGACAACTTGCACAAGGTGCGACACATGAACTAGGCTAATAAGACAGAAATAATTAAATTAATGTCTAAATGGGTAAACTATGGGTTGATTATTATAACATTAACATCATGACATCTTAACCATATACAAAAGGATAACTGAAAGAAAGACAAGCACAACCACACAAAAGAACACAAATATTTATCCTAGGAAACCCTCATGGAGGAGAAAACACAACAAAACTTACTTGATATAGAATTCAACTAAGTACAGTTTAAGACCTAAATAATAGGTTATAAGACCCCAAGAATAATATTGGACTTCTTCCTCTCTCCCACATGGATTACTCCTTTTATCTCTAGCGCAACTACTTGAGTGCTTCACAGGGAGGTTTCTCTTCTATTTATACTTATCAGGTGAAAGGCCTAATAATCCAACATGGCCAACTTATCCTTGCTTCTAGGGATGAATTACCTTGGAAGACTAAAAAAATGTTTAAATAATACTTTTATGGGTACTAATGACCCAACTTACAATGAAGGTTTTACCTCAATACTTTACATGACCAAATACATCAATGACATCCCTAATCAGAGGAACATCATCTCTAGAAGGGGTAATAATAATAATAATAATAGAAAATAGAATATCTTCTGCAGTTACATTTCTTTAACACTATTGAGAAAAAGAGACGTATATCCTCTATTTAAGAAATGCCTATATTAATAATATATTTGAATATGTAAGTAAATAGTATTTTATATATGTTAATATCTAGTATTAAATATTGTTGTTGTAATTGTAACTTCAGAATGTGTTCACTTGTATATCTTATGTATTGTACCCCGATGTTTATTCCGGGAAGTGTTTGTAATGTAATTGAGTCATGTCATGCCCCGATGTTCTGATCGAGAGATTCTATAATGTAAACTAGTCATGTCAAGTCATTGTGGGTAACCCTCATATCTCTAGTACAAAATGATGAATTAGTTATTAGGTGACTAAAAATTATAGTCACCGTAGGTTTTTCAAGTGATTTACTACTAAATATGAGCAATTTTGATTGATCCAACTATAAACGACTAAAATTAATGACTAATTTAGTCACTAGTTAACAAATATGACTAGATAATAAGTGACAGAATTAAAAATGACTAACATAAACGACTAATTTAGTCACGGAATAAAAAATGACTATCTAGAAGAATATGAATTAGTCATTTATGTTAGTCATTTTTAATTGTTTCATGAAAAATTGCAAATTTGAAAATGAAGTGTAAATTAAATTTTGTAAACTGTAACACCTTCTATTAGTAATATTGGTGCCATGCACCTCGATATTCAGAGATCCACCAAACCAATTGCGCGAATTTTCTCTTGACCATCTTTATCCCTGCTACACCATTGAAGCAAATCCAACTAAGACCGTTCCAAAGGAAAATTATGTTCCTACCACTAGTGGAAAATGAGAGATTAGTGACTAGGAGACCAAAAAATTTGGTCCCCACAGTTTTTTTCAAGGGATAAATGACTAAAATTAATAAATTTAAGTGAACTAACTAAAAAAGACCAAGATAAATGACCACTTTTGGCCACGAGATAAAAACCAACTAAAAATGACCAAGATAAATGACCATATTTGGTCACAGGATATCTAGACTAAAAATGACCAAGATAAATGGCCAAATTTGGTCACGGGATATCTAGACTAAAAATGACCACATAACAATTGGTCATTTATTTGTGCAGTTTTAGTTGTCACTCCGGCAATGAAAAAAAGTACAAAATTGACAATGAATTTGTACATTTTACTAAATTCTAACACTACAGATGTCTCCATTGAACTAAAATTTTATTAGTCTATGGGATGCTAAAAGTATATCCTAGGTCCCAAAATATGTTTAGCAACTTCAGCATTTTTTTTTGCCTAAAGTAAAACCCTCATTGAGCTCTCAAGCAAGGACACTTTTTATGGAATTTATGTGGAGTCCAGAGCATGCCCATATGATAAGAGCTTTTGTCCATTGTACCCTTGAAATGATAGAGGTACACACACAAACACCATAATATTTTTTCAAGAGGTGAAAAAGCAGCTATTTGTTATTCATTAAGAATCAAAATAGCTATAAACATACAAAGATATTGGGATGTCATCACAGAAAGACAAATATGTGTCCAAAAACAGTCAATGTGTTACTAACGGTCTAAATGGTGATCAAATTTGAAGGGTGGGTCTTAATTTCAATTGGAAGGGAATTTATTCTCTGAGCCCTTCAGAGATTAAGGGCAATATAAATAATTGTACTTCAATTGACAAGTATAAATTAACTAAACCCTTTCACCAAAAAAATGCAAAAATCAAATATTGTTCTTTCAAATTTTTACAATTTTAAGCAAATGAGCACCCCTTAATATCTACATGAGAAATGATATATTTTCAATTAAACTTATTTTGAACACATTAAGTTGTCATATGTGTATGATTAATTTTACAGTTCAGTAACATAACTACTATTCTATTGTATTTTTTCGAGTTTGATCACACTTCATTATACAAAAAAACTACTTAGACACTTCATTAATGGGGCATCCACGTGCAATCCAATCTTGAGAGATGTAAGAATGATAAGGATTGGACACCTAAGAAAAAATAATACACAACTCATAAAACATTAAAACAAAATTCCTACATACCAACCAATTTAGCAAAGCTAGCATAACAAGGGTTGGGGTATCAAACTTTTTTGTTCAATACTTGTCGTGAAAGCATACATGTAAGGGATGGAGGGGCAATGGAATCATGCCTAATTCAATTGAATCCTTGCAACTCAATGCATGTCTGAGTCTCAACACTCTGCCTTTTAAAGTGAACCAAAATACCAAAAGAAGTTTATTAATGGCTAGATTTGATAAAGTTCTAGGTATGAGCTGTAATTAAGGGCTCGAGGCTCTAAAATTTGTTGTGTTTTGTACCAGTCCATGATTCAATGAATCGATAGTCATGGGTAGGAATTTAAGTTATTTAATGAAAACAATTAATTTGTATAACCTTTATGTCAAAACCATTTTCCATACTGATGCAGGCCACTACCCTCTTTATTGTCTTACCAAAAGGCGTGATAATGAGGAAGAAGACCTAAAATTATGGCCTTCACCTTCAAAGAATGCCTTGGAATCACATTGGTAAGGAGTGATAAGAAGATCACAATAATCCAATGTGTCAAATCTCAGTTGATAGTGTTAATTAAAGACTTATATGGTAAATTTAATATAAGACTTACTTATAGTTGTCTCTAACTCTCTGTGTCTTGACACATTTAATATTTTATGGTTGTCTTTGCACCTTGAACCAATTCGTATTATAAGGTGGGGATGTGCATGCATAATAATCTTTAGTTATGACTATGAGATGAGGATTTAAGGAGAAGCCAATGTAAAGACAAGTAATTTTATATGTATTTTGGTAGTGCAGAGGACAAATGTTGTGAGAAACCACAAATGTTTGGAAGGATGGAGGGAGATTACATCACGATCATGCCACCCATAAAATTGAAGACTATTCTTGAGCCAATAATTTTTTTTTAATTTTATTAATCATCATTGTTTCTTCATATCATGTGCCCAATGACACCTATCTATAACAATGCATAAATAAGCTTCTGAACAATTTGTGATCCTAGCTACATGCCATTATTTGTATTTGCATGATATCAAGTATTCTTTATAGTTGTCATGATTCCATGATATTCATATAATAAATGAAGTATTGTCGAGGAGGACTTATCAAACCAGCCTTTTAAAATTCATTTTGACGAAAAAAGAGTGGACATTGGTAGCGAGGTTCACATAGGTAGTAGGCACAAAGTTTTGAGCTCGTTTCGGGCCTAGTAGTAGACTAGTAGTTGTTATTTTTTGTTATAGTAATAGTTGTTGACACATTACCACACTTTAGATTGCAGCCCCAAGTGACTTGAGAGTCAAAGTCACATCTCGATGGCTAGTGCCTCTAGCCATCAATGATTACTGGTCATCTTTCACAACCAAGTAGTGAGTAAATGCCATGAGTGAGTAAGTGATTATAATTTATCATATTTCTAATATTTTGAATGATGATTTGAACTTTATAGCATAGGAATTTCAACATCTTGAGAAATTTATATGTACGGGTAATTTCAAATGTTGCCCTTCTTTTGAAATGTCAATATAAATTATGCCTTTCTTAATTGGAAGGGTAAAATTCAGATTTTAAATTTTTTTTGAAGGGCAATTTTAACTTTACACTTCTGGGAAGGGTGAGAACCCTTTGGAAGGGATGAGAAGGGTTCAATTTTGAACACTGGATCTAAATAGTCTTTTTTTTCACATGGAAGTGCAGAGCCTTGAACTTATTTGTGTTTTAAGGCCCACCGAGATTACAAGTAGTGTCGAGAATACATATTGATTATAAAAATTGCCCAGAGAATACATGATGAGCAGAGATTCAAGCTGCACAGGAGTCGAACCAAGGTCTAGACGGAGTCAAACATCTTGACTGACCATTAGACTGTCCCCTACGAGACTAAATAGTCTGTACCTAATCTCTAATCTCTGGTCAAAGCATGTAGTCAATTTACTATTGGCCCTCAATCTCCTCTCCAACATAACATGTATAGACATTCAAATTGAACCTATATTCCATATGACTAGGATCCAAGATCATGACTGCAACAATAATTTAAAAATTTTATAATAATTTCTTGAAAACTCCGTAATATAATATGAACCATTTCATTTTCAATTTAATAAAATGATAAAGAACTTTATAAATATCATTGTTTAGGACACCAAAAATATTAGCAATAGGATTCGGAATAAAATATTTTATTTGGCTCGACGGGAGTCAAACACATAGAGGGCAGGAAGAAGAGGAAACATTTAGTGAACAAGGAAAAGTAAGAGATGCAAATGGTGATGAAGGGTGGATGTGATTTAATAAATCAATGTGTATGTGTGGAGAGGGGATTGAATGCGGGTTTGTTGATTTTTCGATCCATCTAAATTTACAAACCCATCAATCCATTTGGAATTGGAATTTGGGATTCTGAGTTGAGCATACAGTTTTGGTAACCTTTGTTTCCAAGAAAGTAGGTGAATAAACTCGGAGGTCTGAATTTGGGCTGAAATCGAGGAAGAAGAAGAAGAATTTTGTTGGGTGTCAGTTATTTTATGGGTGAGGAGAAGTTGGCAGCTCCTTTGGCTGTTGTTGTTGCGATGTGCGCACGCAGGAGTGGAGACAGGGAAATGTTGATTCCTAGCAAAGGCTATGTTGAATATCCTGCCAAGAGTTCCCCCAATTCTCCCAATTCTTACCAATCCAGTTGTAAGGTTGTTCACTTTCCACTCCTTTACATAGATATGATTTTTATTATTTTGTTTTGTACATCCAATTTTTCGATTTTGAAATAGTAAGACTCAGGGAAAGGCTCCTTATTAGGCACCCATTTTGAAAACTGTGGCTTGGAAGGCCCACACAGACTACATTACAAATTTCAAACACCATAGAAAACCTACATGCGATTCCATGACTTGTGGTACTACCCCTTAAAAGGGAGCACGAAGGGGACTAAGGATGAAAAGCTCAATAGTTGACTCCACTACCCTCTTTAAAATGAGGGGAGGAGAATGAATCATGAAAAATTGAATAGTTCACTTCTTCGAAACAGAGGGGAGGGGACTGAATGGTGAAATTCCCAAAGACACTAGAAAGAAGACAGGGTTTACCCACAGAAGCATTAGTATATCATTAAGTTATTGGATTGCCCAAATTGTTTCCCATGGTTTTCCCTTCTACTAAGTTCTCTTCCACCTTAGAAAGGACATGGAAGGGAGGGGAGTAAAAAGTGAAAATTCCACATCTGTATGCCCTAGATAGAGGTAAGCTTTACCTATACAAGTATCAGTTCATTAAGTTATTGGAATGCTTGAATTGTTGTCCAAGATTTGCTCTTCTAATAGGGGATTTGACAACTTGTCGCTTGTTTGTGGACATTGTAAAATCATGGATCTCTTGAAGTCATATCCTACTGCTTCCCTACCTCCACAACATGTAGGTTTTGCATTGTAGTAACTGTATCTCCCTAAAAGATATGAACTCCTCTCAACTTGACGACTGGTAATTGGCGTTTGTTACTTAGACTGACTTTTGTTGACTCCATGGAATAGTAAAATCACGTTAATTTCCACATTTTCATGAAATATAAAAGAAATAACAAGCACAAACACAGACAATACCATCTAGATAGAATGATTTTGTATCTTCATTTGCTTAGTCTAGAATAGAGTATTCTATGAACATATTTGTTGGTTGAGTTTTTCGTAGAACTAAATTAGGCTTTATGATTTATCTGTTGAAAGGTCTTGTCAATTTTCATTTTCAGAACTATCTTCTGAATCCATATAAGAGATTATCATTCATGGTAGTCATACAAATTAAATGATCTAGTAATGTATGAATAGTGACAATTTACAACTAGTTGCATATTATCACCATCTAAATTCTTTACCAACTTGTCTTGCTCACTGACGGCAATAAACTCATCGATTGGTTTGATTAATCTATTACAATGAAGGCAGTCAGTTTTGTCCAGCCAGAATTGTTGAATAAATTTAGACTATTTCTTGTTAGTTTTTCAACATTTAAGCTAGCATTATGAAAAG
>LPNX010362595.1:198137-336973 GCA_001517045.1 Pseudotsuga menziesii | reverse complement strand
ATTGGATAAACAGATATATCTCTTCAAATGGAGCTGTCCAATGTACTCCTTTTCTGAAAACAGTGGAGGGAAGCTCCCGGAACAGGAAGCCCTAATTTACTAATTTCTTTTGCAGAAATTCCTATTACTGTTTCTGTGATATCTCCGCAATTACTAATCCTCTATGTCTGAAATTTCTCATTGAGGTAACCTTGCATGTCCCTGATCCAACACCATAGGTTTCATCAGAATTGGTTTCACCATTTGGGATTTATGATCCTTTTCCCAAGGTGACCTGTTACAGGACTGTTCAGAACAGCGAAGTTGTACGGCATGCCACGTGTCACTGGTTCATCTTCTGAGTCTGACCTTTGGACCACAGAAAATAAATTTCGTTTCATTTATGGAACATCTTCAGGAATTCCATTTGGACCTCTGTAGCCCAATATATTGCAGATCTCCCCAGGTGACCTGTTTATGGATGATTTCTGGAAGAGGCTGGAACCCTAACGTGGAGAGATCATATCTCCCAGAATATAGCGAATCAGAGGATTCCCTTTGGAAACAGTGTTCATTAGGATGTTATCTTTGGCCCCTGCCATTTTCAGCTTCTGAGACTTCGCCAATATCGGAATATAGCGACTATACCAAAACTTAGTAGTTTTAGTATTTAGGACTTCTCCTAGCTAGGGGTCAAACTAGGGTTTGACTTTCCTGGAGATTTACCCAACCAAATTTCTTGATCCAGGTATCTAAATTTCGGTTTTGATGAGGAGAACAATCCTATGCTGGTCTCACCCAAAAATTCCTCTTCTGTAGAAATCCCTAATTTCCACATCGAAACTGAAAATGCTTGAAATTGAATTCCGCATCGACAGAAAGATGCATCCTTCAATGGAGAGTCATCCTAGCATACTTTTGCTGAAAATATGTGGAGGAAGATCCACAAAATAGGAATCCCTAGTTCCTGTAGCTGCACAATGTCTTCTTCTCAGGTTATCTCTGATCCCATGTTAGTTTTTCAACATTTAAGCTAGCATTATGAAAAGATCTTTTCATTGAGAGAATAACAAGCACAGCAATCACATAAGCACATCACAAGAGACAAGAGACACAAATATTTTAGGACGGGAAACCATAAATGGAGAAAACCCCTCAACTTCCTCTAAGATAGTATCACCACAAGATGTGAACCCAAAACAGTAAGATGACCTCCCTTCACAACAGCAGCCTTCTGTCTTCTGTCAAGCCCAAGAATTTCCTTCTCCAAAAGTGCGCCACACTTGAGAGAGCAAGAGAGCTAAGTCACAAGTGATAAATAGAGAAACTCTCACTCTCTATTTATATTCTTCTGTTGACTTGAAGTGCACTCAACCATTTCGGCTTAACTTATAATTAATTACTTGAGCCTACACCTTAATTAGTGTATAATAACCCAAGTGCCCCTAAAGTGTGGGGACTTACCTAATGACTTGATATGACTTGTTTACATTATTAATCCTCCCGATCGGAACATCGGGGCATGACCACATGACTCAAAATGCATAATAGAAACATCCCAGAATAAACATCGGGTTACAATATATGAAATACATAGAAGAATACATTCCGAAGTTACATATACATCAACATTTCTATAAGTCTGTTTCGAGGAAATCAGATGAAATATGTTATATTACTATTCTCGATGATATTGCAGAATTTTTCTTATATACATCTCAACATTTATTGAGATATCAGTTAAACTTTAAAGTTCAAATATTATTATGTGATTGATCACAATCATTTGCAGTCTATTGTGGGTGATTCCATTAAACTCTACATTATTTTTCTTCTTTGCAGAGATTAAATATTTCTTTTATGATTAGAGCTTGTTTTTTGTCCAAAATCCTTTTGTGGTTTTGTTTATACTTTATACTTTATAGTTATTTCTATCCAAGTTGTCCTTCTCCTAGCTCGGGCTCTTGAAAATAGCCTGTAGTTACTGTTCAGTTGGATTTTTCTTTTGACCTTATCATCGCCACTGTATCTGGACTATTTAGGAGATGTTGTACTAACTATCTAGTGAGAAGATGCTTTTAAGCCCTGATCAGTATTCTCCTCATGAATTTGGGACTGTAGTTAGCACAATTGGATTCAATTATGTGGTATTATTTTTTATAATGGTGAACACATTTTCTAATCCATGGGACTGGAGACCTATGAACCCAAACTTTACATTATTGCAGAAAAGTCCACTTTATCATGTGGGCTGTCAAACTTGGACAACTCTCACATAGGAGCATGGCTCATTGTTCACTAGGGTTTGAACCTGGGTCATTAACTGATGACATAATATCTCAATCAATAGACCATAGCCCAACAGACCAAATACATGATAGTTAAAACTCAATATAATAGAGTTTGGGAATAGTGTTGTGTTTTCAAAATTACTTTTTTTCTTGTTTCCATGACAAAAGAAATCTTCATATCCTAAACCACTGCAAACTTCTAAAATCTAATCCACTCATTGCATCAATCGTTTCTTCTCCTTGTTTAGTAGAGGTTCTCGAATATAAGAAGAAGTAGTCCAATTCTTTTCTTTAGTAGTTATCGGTGTGCTTGATACTTAGCATGTGTTGCAGAGAATTTGGACTCTAGAGTGAAGGTTTGTGCTTTCTCCAAAACATTCCTATTGGCTTTGTCAATCCTGAACTTGGTTTTGAGCTCATTCAAGATGAATCATCTTTCAAGCTACACATCATACAAATTTAGAGTAGTATCACTACCTATTTTATATACCTTTGGGCATTATAATTGAGGTTCTTAACATTTATCCATCACATGATCACTTCAATGACCACCTTTCCTCATTTACTGCCAAACTTGATAATAAACACCCAAATAAACAGAAAGGGCAGCTTGCCTATTTTAAAATTCTGTCTAGAATACGTCAGATTATTACTGAAATAAAGAAAACATCATAAGCAAGAAATTCCTAAGATATCAAAGTAGAAATTGGCATCTATGTCAGCTATTCCCAATTGTCACTGACTAAGGAGGTTCCAGTTAGCATTAAAAACAACCACCAAAGTTCTCTATCCTCAAAATGATTAATGGAACAATTGTTCACATGCCCTCTACTAAAGAGGTTCGTAAACCATGTTTTGTTTCATTTCTAACATAATGTATGGGGCATTTTTCCTAAATTAATACTTTAAGTTCTTATTATTGGTATATAATCACACATATCAGTTCGAAATTTTTGATCTAGCATTTCCATGGAAATGATGGCTGCATATCAATGCATTTACTAATTACTTGTTAGCTGTTTTGGTCTTGTGTCCATATTAATTTGTATTTTATGGATTACGACGTGGGATTGTATTTTCTGAGTTGGCAGATGAAGAAAATATATGGGATATTTATTTCAATTCTGTCTAGTTGTTTGAGAAGTCAGTCATCAAGGGCTTGCAACTACGTGTTTTTAAACCTTTATGATTTCCTTTTCCATTTTTTTCCATCTATCCTTTTATCCATTTCATGTTGATGATGCTTACAATTAATTCTGGTTATGTTGATGATTCGTATTATTTATATTGAAAATTTAGCTTGATACTTAGCATGTGTTGTAGAGAATCTAGACTCTGGAGTGAAGGTTTGTGCTTTCTCCAAAACATTCCTATTGGCTTTGTCAATCCTGAACTTGATTTTGAGCTCATTAGAGATGAATCATCTTTCAAGATACACATCATACAGATTCAGAGTAGTATCACTACCTCTTTTATATACCTTTGGGAATTATGATTGAGATTCTTAACACTTATTCATCACATGATCACTTCAATGACCACCTTTTCTTGTTTACTACCAAACTTGATAATAAACACCCAAATAAACACAAAGGGAAACTTTCCTTTTTTAAAATTCTGTCTAGAATACATCAGATTATTACTAAACTAAAGAAAACATCATAAGCAAGCACTTCCTGAGAGATCAAAGTAGAAATTGGCATCTATGTCAGCTATTCCCAATTGTCACTGAGTAAGGAGGTTCTAGTTAGCATTAAAAACAACCACCAAAGCTCTCTATCCTCAAAATGATTAATGGAACAATTTTTCATATTCCCTTTGCTAAAGAGGTTCCCAAACCATGTTTTGTTTCATATCTGGCATCATGTATGTGGCATTTTCCCTAAATTAATCCTTTAAGTTCTTATTATAGGTATATAATCACACATATCAGTGTTAGATTTTTAACATTAAGCTAGCATTATATTAGGATCTTTATCTGAGAGAATAACAAGCACAACAATCAAACACAAGAGACAATGAACACAGTGTTTTTCCTCAAGGAAACCATAAATGGATAAAACCCTACAACTTCCTCAAAGATAGAATCAGCACCAAAAGTAAAACCCCAAAACAGTAAGATGATCTCCCGACAACAATAGCCTCTTTCTTCCTAGCCCTACTTTCTTCTTCTTCCTCGGCTATGCACTACAACTGAGTGTGAGTGAGTGTGTGATAAATAGAGAGGCTAGCTCTCTATTTATACTAATTCTCGACTTGACTAAACCCTACTAGGGATGAATTCTCTAGGAGAGTCTAATAACCCTAGTGCCCTGGAACTATGAGCACTTTAACCCTTGATCAATAGGAGGGTTACCCACAATGACTTGACATGACTTGTTTACATTATAGAACCTACCGATAGGAACATCGGGGCATGACATGACTCAAGTACATTACAGACACATCCCAGAATAAACATCAGGGTACAATACATAAGATATACAAGTGAATAAATTTCAAAGTTACAATTACATCAACACTCCCTTTTAACTAGGAAGGTATTCTCTAGACACAATTTATCATCGAGTCCTCGTCATCTTCAAGTCATCTTCATCTTCGAATCTGGATCATCACCATTGGATTTGGATCATCAATCGACCTAGATCATCATCACTGGATCTAAATCATCACTCGATCTGGATCATCATTGAGTCCTTGTCATCTTCAATTCATCTTCATCTTCAGATCTGGATCATCACCACTGGATCTGGATCATCAATCGATCTGGATCATCATCACTGGATCTAAATCATCACTTGATCTGGATCATCATCACTGGATCTGGATCATCACTAAAGCATCATCTCTAGATCCGGATCATCACTCAATCTAGATCATCACTGCTAGATCATCATCACAAGTACTATCTCATTATTCTTATCATCACAGGAAGTTCTATAGAGCCAACCCTTTTTCATGCTAGTTGTAGGCCTAGCCTCCATGTAGGTCTTCTTCAGTGCTTATATCTAACACCAAGTTAGAATGTCCCACCCAACACTTACATCTGACCATGAGAGGAACACATCCAACACCATGTTAGAAAGGCATGCCCAACACTCACATCTAACCATGTGGGAACACATCCCACAACCTTGTCAGAAAGGCCCAACACTCACATCCAATCATGCAGGAACACATCCCACAACCCTATCGAAAAGGCTCAGCACTTATATCTAGCCATGCAGGAACACATCCTACAACCATGATAGAAAGGATCTGTACTTACATCTAGCCAGGCAGGAACACATCCTACAACCTTGCTAGAAAGTCTTTGCACTTACATCCAACTATGTGGGAACACATCCTGCAACCTTGCTAGAAGGGATCTGCACTTATATCCAACCATGGGGGAACACATCCTGCAACCTTGCTGGAAGGGATCTGCACTTACATCCAACCATGCGGGAACACATCCTGCAACCTTGCTAGAAGGGCTCTGCACTTACATCCAACCATGCGGGAACACATCCTACAACCTTGCTAGAAGGGCTCTGCACTTACATCCAACCATGCGGGAACACATCCTGCAACCTTACTGAAAGGGCTCTACACTTACATCCAACCATGCGGGAACACATCCTGCAACCTTGCTAGAAAGGATCTCAACCCTAGGTTGAGGGTTCCTGGTAACTGACCAGGTGCCTCCATTATCCAAGAGAATGGCATTATCCCTTATATCTAATCAAGTGGGAACACATCCCTCAATCACATCATAATGGCCATGCACTCATATATGATCATGTGGGAACACATCCCACAGTCATATCAGAATGCCTCTCAGTCCTAGACCGAGTATTCCTGGTAACTGACCAGGAACCTCTATTCTAAGAATGGCAATAGCCCTTATATCTGATCATGTTGTTACAAAGAGAAATTCCTATGGCTTGGGGTACCACAACAGACAGCTTGACTCCAGAAATCAATCCTTTCCAATATGCAATAGAAATTAAATGTCTATCACTAAAGGATCAGACCTCATACCTTATTCCAGACTGTTGAAGTAGATCCCTGTTATGCTTTCCAACTTCAGCTTGAATTGATATATTACTTCCTCAACAACAAGTAAACAATACAAGCATTCTATATATCATGGTGTTAGATCTATTCTAGCATATATAATCCATAATGTATAAGCATTTGACATAATCCCATGGATAAAATATTCATTCAAACACACATTATTGGATAGGAAAAGATATTTCTATTAATATAAATCAGAGATTACAATAGATACAACCTCTGCCGACACATCTGCAAATTGGAGAAACTGAATCCCCCACTTGGGACTCCACCACCTCAATCATCCATCTCTTGATAGCAAGCTCACAAGCAAAAGGAAATCTTGGGAAGAACACAAAAGTGCTCCAAGAAACAAAGGGATGCAGACTCAAGCATAAGTTCCGGCAACAATGGACTATAGCTTCTTTACTCTCAATTCCTTCATATGCCTTCAATGTACCATAGAGCTCCTTATATAGCTTTTCAAAGGGGTAATGAAAGGTCAAATACGAGCGATCTCAAGGCATAGGGAAGGCCAAGAGTCAAGTGAGTCGAATCCATGTCAAGGAAAACTCCAAAAGGATTTGGATTCTGTACACATCCCGATGTACGTGGTTTTAGTGGTCAAACCTGCGTATATACGTGATTAGAGGTTTAAAAGTCACATGTATCATTTTTCACATGTTTTTAGGGATGGTTAAGGAAACATCAAAGGACAAAAAATGGTCCAAGGGGTCTAAGGAGTCTGCAGCGGGACAGGGGAAGGCCATACAAAGTGTGATTCACCTGAAGTGGTGAAATCAGCTATAACAGATGCCCCCTAATGTGTGAGGTCAGAGGGGTCATCCGATGGTCGAAATACATTATAAGTCCATCCCAGCAGTGGAGTGATGAAGGATCCCAAATGGAATACCAACCACCCAATCAGTATAGTACAATAATACAACTCTGCACATAACTGCAAATACATATAGCAGTTCCGGATACATAAGAGTACAATGGCCATGAATAGGCATGATACAAGATATCACATAAGTGGTCATCGCCACGTAAAATATACATAGATCAGAATCTCCATGATGAAGATATACAAAGGACCATGATCTCCATAATGGCTAAAGATATATAACAGATCAAGATCTCCATAGTGGCTGGAAATGTTTGACATATACTGGAATCAAGTCACAAGAGCTGAAATCTCATGAACACTGGCACGATCAAGTAGGTAGCATATAAGAGATGCCACCAATCTGGAAGGTCTTCTACACAAACCGCTACGAGTACATGTCCTACTATGCGAATAGAGGTGTCGAGGTCGAACATAGTAGTCCAGCATCTAATTACCGGTCATTAATGTATACCGTTAACAAATGCGAGATCACCCACCGATAATGAAAATGGGAATCAAGGTACTAGAGTGCAAACTAAAAAGTGTGAATAAATGTGTTGAGGTCGAACACTTGAGAGGATCCATCGATCAGAGGACATTGATGTATTCCCAAAGACTGTTGATGGCGAGAGAACCTGCCAGTGATGACTGCAAGTCTCAAGGCACTCAAAATGACTCTAGATTCCAATCCCAGAATAAATGATCTGAATTCAATGGGATGAAATCTGTTGGAAGGAGGGCATTAATTCATCCCCCATCATCCAACATGAGGTACTCACCAAAGCTGTATAATGTGGAAGGACTTGATCATAAGGTGCAAGAACCAGTAACTGTACCAAGAATGGCTGACATGCAAAGTCAAGATAACTAAGGAATGGCCAACTTAGGCTTCCACTTCCTTCGAACAAGAGAATAATGACGTATTTTGACTGAATAAAGGCAGCATAGACTCGATATACAAACTGGGACATCTCTACAACACAGGAGGCATCGATAGAGGCTCCATGGGGACTAGAAGCTTAACTAGTCAGTGGATATAAACTCAGATAAATGAGTACAGCTCCTAAAGTCAAACTTTAAACCCAACCAATGGATGTGATATACAGTGCTCTGTTCGAAGGCAACACAACTCAACAGCTACCAAAGATAACATCTTTCCTTGTCTAGCTTTTTGGTTTTTTTTATTTTTTTGGACATTTTCAATTATTTAAAAAGCTTGAAAAAGAATAAAATTGCTTTCTAGTTACAGACTAGGAGGAGACGAGTGTCATAAGGACAAACAAACTAGTTCCAAGTAGTGGAACATACCTGTGCTCAATGCAAGGATACATGTGTAGGATATCGACACTCGGGGGAAAATCCCCTCTTGGTAAAAAGGGAAACAAGCTACGAAGGATATAAAAAATGGCTCTGCATGGCTAGACATGAGACAAGATTGGGCTATATGGCTGAAATGAAATGTCAGGGAAGCCAGCATAAAGCTCAATAAGGCAATCAAAGCTCATGATAATGCATTTACAACTTGACATGAGGGAGTCCTAAGGGAAATAGGACAGCAAAAGATCAAGAGGAGTATGAGGCTCTTGAGAAATGTCATGGTAGTACTATACAATGGACTCCCACGCCCTAAAGGAGAAAATGTTAGCATGGGAACCAAATGAAAATAAGGTGCTAACTAGGGTACCCATGTAAGGTGAAGCTCTACCACTCATATCATGCCACTTCTAAAACAACAATAAGGTTCTGTGACATAATAGAGTGGGTTTGTACCTAAGGTCATGATGAGATGGTCATAAGGTCATGCAAAATGCAAATGGTGAGGAAACCTAACCTATATGCCATTTTAGACATGATACCTGAGATCGGCACGAACGGGTCAATCCAACGACTGAAACAGCACTAAAAAAGGTCCTCTACATCATGAATTATGTCAAAAACGGTCCAAAAGGGATAGAAATTGTCGAAACTATAGGAAAGGGGGTAAAAATTTTCAAATATTTGAAATTTTTTTATAAATATTAAACAATTCAAAATATTATAAAACATTTGAAACTTTTACCCATTTGAGCTCATATTTTCAACAGCGAATTCCAGGAGATCCAGCGGGCGGAATCCACTACCGTTTCTTCCAGGTATTTACCCATGCTCTTCTCTTCCATTTCAAGGCATTTTTTATCAAATTCCATGGTCAATTAATCTTTCTAGGCCAAAGTAAGAAGGGCGCTATGGCCCACACAGAAATCGAGGGTTTTTCTACATATAGGGCTGGATATACGTGGAAAATGCCCCCATACTCACGTACATACACGGCTATTTTAAAAACAGTCAGTATGAGGCTGTGCATAAGGTTTTTTCAATAATCTAATGGGAAAATTTGCAATTTCTTGTGCAGGATGGTCCTAGAGTGGAGAGAGCGTGAACATGGTGAGGTAGAGGAAGCAATAAGGGCCGATCTAATGGCTCAAGAAGATCTCCGTGCATGTGGACTCTATAAGTTTTGGTGTCTTGGTGGCTTGAGGGCCAAACAAAGACTATTGCAGATGCTGGTGGATTACTGAGATCCAGACTCTAAGTCCTTCCAGATAGATGGGATGTCCCTCACTATAGAGGTGGAGGACATATACTTCACTACTGGGCTTTCCCGACGGGGGGAGGTAGCGAGCCTTCATTCTCGTGGTGGGCCAGGAGGTGGCCTGACTATCGACGAGTACATTGTGGTGTAATACTATCCAGACATAGAGAAGGTGGGGATTCAGGTCCCTACCAATGCTATACATGTGTTGGGCCTAAAGGCCACACTATTGACATTGGGCAGGATAGCAGGCTTGGCATCACTCCACCAGGCCTCGCGGCCTCTGATGTTCTATGCAGTGGAGTGCATGAGACCCATGATTTATGACTGGAGCACTACACTACTAAGAAACATGAAACATCAGCTCGGTGAGTGTAAGGCAGGCAGAGTGCAGAACTTCAGGTTCAGCAGTATATTGAGCACGTTTTTCTTCAAGCATGCTCCAGGATTGAGCCCCAGAGTGGACGTTCCTCTTCACGGGGTTCGAGATCCAGCCCAATGGCATTGGGTAGATGCTATGCGCAGACTAGGGGGTGGTAGGGTGGCCAACCCCTATCCAACTAACTTCTTTCTGTGGTGGTGACGACAGATAGTTTCCATCGATGACTACCCTTATTCAGGGATATATTTTCGGGGGGACCCGGACATGCTACTACCACCAGGATCGGCATATGGCGATATAGGTAACGAATCTCGACCCTCTCCTTTTTAATTTTTAAGTTATTTAATTTTTTTTTGTTTTCTGATTATATGGAATCAAAAGACATATTTTTACGTGACAATACATAGTGACATCTACCATTTGTGTGTAGATGTGGGACCATGGTGGCTGGAAGGCTTCCCTCGTCATAGACGGAGGGGAAGAGGAGATGATATCATGGGTGTGGATGTGGAGTGGATTCTCCAAAGCATTCATACCAATTTTGTGAGATTGACACACAGGGTTCCCATGGTGCAATTCGAGGACTTGCTTGAGGCTATGCAACGCCAGGTGGTGGGTGTCCCACGAGCATGGGTGTGATTATTCCGACAAATAGCTAGAGCTGTAGTGACCTTCCATGATCAAAACCCTCCTCCTCCACAAGACTAGATACCTGGTAGTGTATACATTTTGTACTACCATGTATTATATGTCGGTGGCTCGAGAGCCCCAATTTTGTATCATGACACTATGTATTACCACATTTTGGATGTATATAAAAAGTTTTATGGTGATCAGTTTATTTATTTACATGTGTAAAAAATGTGTTTGTGATTAATTTATTGTGAATGAAACAAATTCCAATCTAACACGTAGTTAGCATATGAGTCAACAACTTGATTATTAATTCTTGGAATATGTATGTATGTTATATTGTCAAATTGTCGTTCTAATAATCTCACACGTAAGAATCTTCTTAATAATGTCAGATCTGTAACATGGTACAAACCATTAAGCTGTGACACTACTAACTTCGAATCAAGACGTACCTCAAGAGAGAGAATTCCATGTGAAATGGCATCCCGTAGAAGCTCAATAATGGCACTATATTTAGCAACATTGTTGGAAGATGGCCACAGACATACACCTCCTAAAAATAGTACTTGATCCATAGGATTATAAATCACCCAAGCAGCAGAGGCTGAGTGTTGAGTGTGACGGCTCGCACCATCCGCAAATCCTATGTAGGTGGAATATTCCATTGACATCTGCCAAAAGAAACAGAAGCTAATCACAAACCTGATCACTATAAGAAAAAGACCTAACTATGCAAAACTGTACAATAATATACACCCTTGGCTGAAAATCGTGCATAGTACTTCTTGATATACAGCCGATTTCTAGGCTCCACTAAGGCCGTTCCCTCGTAATCCACTAACTAATAAGCACCCTTCTCTAAGACACGTTTGACCACGCCACATGGGATTAATTTTTCCTGCGCCCAAGGGTTCTTTCGATTGATCCCACAAAAGGATCAAGTCTCCCTCACTAGACCTCCTCGAATGGATAGACTTATTGTAATGGATCTTTACGCGACGTTTATTGACTTCTAGATCCACCAAGGCATCTCGACGCTGCTCATCAAGTTGCTCAAGGTGGACCAAATGCTCCTCCAATGGTGAAGTGTCTGGTAAGAGTTCTACAGCTAGCTTCAAAGAAGGAATCTCGCATTCAACTGGCAATATCGAATCCACTCCATGTACAAGTTGATATGGAGAAAAACCCGTGGCAGTCTTAACAGCGATTATGAATGCCCACAAAGTAGGATATAACATGATGTGCCAATTATTCTTGCTTTGTGCGATGGTTCATTGGAGAATGGATTTGAGTGATTTATTCACTACTTCTACTTGTCCATTCACTTGAGGGTAGTAAGAGGAGGAATGTTCTTGCTTGTACCCTAACTTTGATGCCAACTCTTCCATCATACGATTTTGAAAGTGCGAGCCATGGTCAGTGACAAGCTCTTTCAGAATTCCGAACCGAGTAATAATTTGGTTCAATACGAAGTGGGAAGATTTCTCACTGTCGGGTTTAACTATAGGCATAGCCTCAGCCCATTTCATGAAGTAATCAATAGCCACTATAATATGATGGTTCCCCCTAGCCGAAGCTGGGTTGCAATCCATAAAATTAAGCCCCCACTTAGTGAAGAGACCGGCGGTGATAATGGGATGTAACAGGGCAGGTTTCGAGCGCATATTATGTGCAAACACCTAGCAAGGGTGGCACCTCTTGACCGCATCTACATAATCCTTAAAGATCGACGACCAGAAATAACCCGCTCTGAAGATATTTCTATTAATATAAATTAGAGATTACAATAGATACAACCTCTGTCGGCACATCTACGAATTGGAGAAACTGAATCCCCCACTTGGGCCTCCACCAACTCAATCCTCCATCTCTCGATAGCAAGCTCACAAGCAAAAGGCAAGCTTGGGAAGAACACACAAGTGCTCCAAGGGACAAAGGGATGCAGACTCAAGCATAAGTTCTGGCAACAATGGAGTATAGCTTCTTTACTCTCAATTCTCTCATATGCCTTCAATGTACCATAGAGTTCCTTATATATATTTTCAAAGGGGTAATGAAAGGTTGAATCCAAGCGATCTCAAGGCATAGGGAAAGCTAGGAGTCAAGTGAGTCAGATCCATGTCAAGGAAAGCTCCCAAAGGATTTGGATTTTGTACACATCCCAATGTACGCGGTTTTAGTGGTCAAACCCACGTATATATGCGATTAGAGTTTTAAAAGTCGTGTGTATCATTTTTCATATGTTTTTAGGGATGGTCAAGGAAACATCAATGAACAAAAAATGGTCCAAGGGGTCTAAGGAGTCTGCAGCGGGACAGGGTAAGGCCATACAAAGTGTGATTCACCTGGAGTGGTGAAATCAGCTATAACACATGTAGGAACCAATCCTACAGTCATATCAAAATGGCTTAGCACTCATATCTGACATGGAAGGAACCAATCCTCTCGCCATGACGGAATGGCTCAGCCCTTATATCTAACCATGGAAGGAACCAATCCTCTCACCATGTCATAATGGCTCACAGACTCATCACTTCCCCTTGGAAGGAACCTCGATCTGGAGAACACCAAGCTTCTCCTTGAAGTACTCAAACTTCACTCCGGTTAATGGCTTTGCCAACACATCAGCTATCTATTCATTTGTCACAACATACTGGAGCTTCATTGCTCCTATTTGCACCGTATCCCTGATATAGTGATACTTGATCTCGATATGCTTTGACTTGTCATGGAACACCAGGTTCTCCAACAACTTCACACAACTCTGGTTGTCGCAATATATACAAGTAGCATCTAAATGGAGATCAAATAAATCAAAAAGTAGCTTCCTCAGCCATACTACCTCACAACTAGTTGAACAAGCTATGACATACTCTGCTTCAAGTGTACTCAGTGGCACACAGGATTGCTTCCTAGTAAACCAAGAGATCACACCCGATCCCATACTGAAGCAACACCATGAAGTGATCTTCCTATCGATGGCACTACCTGCCCAATATGAATCAACATAACCCTCCAGGTTAATCTTCTGAGTCACCTCATACTCGAGCCCATAATCAACTATACCCCTCAGGTACCTCAGAATATGCTTTGTAGCAATCAACTAAACATGTCTTGGATCTATCAAGAACTGGCTCAAGGTGTTCACAACAAAGCAAATATTTGGTCTCGTGTTCGTTAGGTACATCAAGGACCCAATCATCTGACAATACATCGTAGCATCAACCACTCTTGATGAAGCATCACTCAATAGATTCAGGTTCGATGCCATAAGTGTGGTCATGGCCTTGGAGTCCATCATCCCAAACCTCTTCAAGATATCTACTACATACTTCCCATGTCCAAGGGAGATTCCATCTACATTCTGCCACACCTCCATGCCTAGAAAATAATGCATCATACCCAAGTCCTTCATTTTGAACTCGGCAACAAGCTTCCTCTTCATATTAGCAATCAACCCACCCATACCTGTTACAAACAAATCATCTACATATAGTAGGAGAATCACTATATTTCCATGTTCAACCTTGTAGTAAATATTGGAATCTACTTTACTCTTGGTAAATCCTAAACTAGATAGAAAGCTGTCAATTCTACCGTACCATGTCATAGGTGCCTCTTTTAATCTGTACAGGGCTTTCTTCAATATACATACATGACACTCTCTGTCATGTGTCTTAAAACCAAGTGGTTGTTCCACATATACTTCCTCTTCCACTACACCATTCAAGAAAGCAGTCTTGACATCCATCTGGTGTATCTTCCATTTCATCACTGCAGCTAGAGCAAGTACTGATCTGATAGAAGTGTATCTAGACATGGGTGAAAAAGTTTCTTGATAGTCTATTCCTTCTTTCTGGGAGAAACCACGAGCAACACATCTTGCTTTATATTTTTCAATGCTACCATTTGCAGCATGCTTGATCTTGCAGATCCATTTGGAAGTTACAACTGACTTCCCTTCTAGTCTTGGGACAACATCCCAAACATCATTCTTCATGATCGATTGATACTCTTCAATCATAGCATCCTTCCATTCTTTCCATTATGTTGCTTCTTCATAATTGGAAGGTTATTTATCGATGAAATCACACAATAATGCTACATACCTGGAGCAGGATCTGGTCCTCTTCCTTTCTATGTGATTCTCTTCTGGAGCCCCATATCTTTCTACACCTTGGATAGCTTCTCATACCCAAGCAGGTTTCCTCTTATGAGGATTCTTCTCCTGAGGTGGATCTATAGGCTCTTCAAATTCTTGATCTTCTTCTTGAGTTTCTTCGTTCATGGTTGTGTCATGAATTTTGGGTGCTTTCGATTCTTCAGGAACTTCAGCAAGTTTCTTTCTGGATTTGTTGTAGGCCGAGTCTTCGTCAAATGTTACATCCCTGCTGATGTCTATCTTCTTGAATCCTGGGAAGTATATTCTGTAAGCCTTCGATCTTTCAGAGTATCCCACAAATATCTTTCCTGAAGGATCTAATTTAGTCCTCTTCTCTTTTGGAATGTGTATGTACACTAGACAGCCAAATGTTCCGAGATGGCTGACTTCTGGTTTCTTGCTGAAAAAGACTTCTTCAGGTGTCTTGTTCTTGAGTATTCTATGTGGAGTACGGTTCTGTACATACACCGTTGTTCTGGAAGCTTCTGCCCATAGATTCATAGGAATATCTTGATCATGAAGCATTTCTCTTGCAGCTTCCATGATAGTTATATTCTTCCTTTCTACAATCCCATTCTGTTGTGGATTATATGGAATGGACAACTCCCTCTTAATCCATGAGTCTTTTCATAACTCTTTGAATTCATTTGATGTGAATTCTCCTCCATTATCTGATTGAAAAGTATTGATCTTCTTTTCAGTGTGGTTCTCGATCAAGGCTTTGAATTCCTTGAACTTGTTGAATACTTCATCTTTGTTCTTCATGAAGTAATTCAATGTCTTCTTAGAAAAGTCATCAATAAAAGAAACATAGTATACATACCCGCTTAGTGAACTTGATGACATTGGACCACATACATCGGAGATGATTTCCAAGATTCCTTTTTCTTCGCTCTCGCTACTTGGAAATTTCTTCTTTGTGTTCATTCCTTTCGCACATCATTTGCAGACCCCATCATGTTTTTCTTGAATTTCTGGAAGACCTTCAACAACTTTTCTTGCAAGTGGTAGTGCTATGTAATGCACATGTGCAATCCTTCTATGCCAAATTTCATTTGGCTCTACTGTGTCATGGACCAAGTCTTGTTCTAGATGGCCCTTCAATTTGTATAGACTTCCTTCTTGTTCCCCAATCACTACTGCATCATTAATAGTCTTTCCCTTTGGGCACATGATGACTTGGCCATCTATAAATGCAACCCTCATTCCTTTTGCATCTAATGTAGATATGGAGAGGAGGTTCTTCTTTAGTCCCGGTACAAACAATACTTCCTTCATTATTATAGAATTTCCAGAGTCTGGCTTATCGAAGGATTCCCCACTACCTTTTATTAGATACTAGTAGTCATCTTCGATCTTCACCTTGTGAGGTGATTCATGTTCTGATAGTTTCAAAAAGGATTCCTTGAATCCTATCATATGCTTGGAATCCCCACTATCTATAAGCCAAGCAGTGCTTCCATGAGTAATGTTTCCCATGAGAGCAGAAATCAAAACATATTCTTCATCACTTGAAGAATCTTAACTTTCATATCTAGTTCTCTTTGTGGAAGGTTCATCATCCTCTGCTGCATGAGCATGATGTCTTCTCTTGTTTCCCTTCTTCTTATGGGAGTTAATCTTGTTTCTAGGACAGTCTTTGGAAAATTGTCCTCTTTCATCACATGTATAGCATCTTAATTTAGATAAGTATTTTCTAATGTTATAATTCTGGTGAAAGGTATTACCTATGGAATGATGATAATTTCTTCTGCTTTTGTTAGAGTGAACTGTGAGAGCTTGATCCTCACTTCCCATCTTCTCTTCTCGAGCTACTTTCCAAGCTTCTTCTTGAGATCATTCTTCCCATAGTCTATTGAACTTGACTAACTTCTTTTTGGCATAGATTCCTTGAATAAAGGAGTCCCATAATCTAAGGAGACCATTCAAGGTGGTCATTACAATATCTACATTTTCCACTTCTTCATCTACTACTTCCAGCTGTTCCTTGATCTAAGATACCCTTGTAAAGTAAGACTAGATGGTTTCTGCATTCTGGATCTTTACATTCTTCAGTTGGTTTCTTAGAGTCATCTTTCAGTTTATGTTCTTCCCTTCAAACAATTTGGTTAGGGCATCAAACATAGCTTTAGGTGTCTTTAGGGAGGACACCTATGGTATGAGGTGATCCTTGATTGAATCAGAAATAATTCTCTTTTCCATAACCAACTTCTTCTTGTGTAAGGACTTAGCCTCATCTCCCTCTGGAACTGAAACCTCCTCACTGATATAGGAGTCCAACTCATTTTCTTCCAGGACCAAGGAGATCCTATACTTCCAAGCTCAAAAGTTATCAGCTCCCTCAATATTTTCATCAAGCTTGGTATGATGAGACATCTTAACTAAGAAACTCAAATGGAAATACAAAATATTTAGATCTTACCAGGTCAAGATGTCGGAACTGGATTTGGAGCTGAAATTCTGCAGTGCTGGTTCAGGAGCATATTAGGGTTTTTCTTTTCCAGAGTTCTGTCCAACCAAATGCTTTGATCTTGATCTCTAAACTTCAATTTTGATGAGGAGATCAATCCAGGCCTAGGCACATTGAAAAAATCCACTTCTGTGGAAATCTCTAATTTCCAGCAGCAATGTCAGGTCAAAAACTAAAAAACCTTAGAATTGGTTCTGCTTCGACATAAACATGCACCCTAGGGAGGAGAGTTAATCCAACCTTCTTTTGCTGAAAATATTTGGAGAGAGATCCACAAAGTAGGAAGCCCTAGTTTCCACAGCTGCACAGTGTCTTCTTCTTAGGTTAGCTCTGATACCATGTTATATTTTTAACATTAAGCTAGCATTATATTAGGATCTTTAACTAAGAGAATAACAAGCACAGTAATAAAACACAAGAGACAATGAACACAATTTTTTTCCTCGGGGAAACCATAAATGGAGAAAACCCCACAAATTCCTCATAGATAGAATCAACACTAAAAGTAAAGCCCCAAAATAGTAATATGATCTCCCGATAGCAGTAACCTCTTTCTTCCTAGCCCCAATGTCTTCTTCTTCCTCAGCTATGTGCTACAACTGAGTGTGTGATAAATAGAGAGCCTACCTCTCTATTTATACTAATTCCCGACTTGACTAAACCCTACTAGGGCCGACTTCTCTAAGAGAGTCTAATAACCCTAGTGCCCCATAACTGGGGGGACTTTAACCCTTGATCAATAGGAGGGTTACCCAGAATGACTTGATATGACTTGTTTGCATTATAGAACCTCTCGTTAGGAACATCGAGGCATGACATGACTCAATACATTACAGATACATCCCGGAATAAACATCAAGGTACAATACATAAGATATACAAGCGAATACATTCTGAAGTTACAATTAGATCAACAATCAGTTCAAAATTTTTGATCTAGCATTTCCATGGAAATGATGGATCCATATCAATGCATTTACTAATTACTTGTTAGTTGTTTTGGTCTTGTGTCCATCTTAATTTGTATTTTATGGATTATGACGTGGGCTTGTATTTTCTGAATTGGCAGATGAAGAAAATATATGGGATATTTATTTCAATTCTCTCTAGTTGTTTGAAAAGTAGATTGGTCATCAAGGGCTTGCAACTATGTGTTTTTAAACCTTTATGATTTCCTTTTCCTACTTTTTTTTTCCATCTATCCTTTTAGCCATTTCATGTTGATGATGCTTACAATCACTTATGATTTTTTTGATGATTTGTATTGTTTATATTGAAAATTTAGCTTGATACTTAGCATGTGTTGCAGAGAATATGAACTCTGGAGTGAAGGTTTGTGCTTTCTCCAAAACATTCCTATTGGATTTGTCATTCCTGAACTTGGTTTTGAGCTCATTCGAGATGAATCATCTTTCAAGCTGCACATCATACAGATTTAGAGTAGTATCACTACCTCTTTCATATACTTTTGGGAATTATAATTGAGGTTCTTAACACTTATCCATCACATTATCACTTCAATGACCACCTTTTCTTGTTTACTGCCAAACTTCATAATAACACAAAGGGCAGCTTTCCTGTTTTAAAATTATGTCTAGAATACATCAGATTATTATTGAACTAAAGAAAACATCATAACCAAGCAATTCCTGAGAGATCAAAGTAGAAATTGGCATCTATGTCAGCTATTCGCAATTGTCACTGAGTAAGGAGATTCCAGTTAGCATTAAAAATAACCACCAAAGTTCTCTATCCTCAAAATGATTAATGGAACAATTGTTCGTATGCCCTCTGCTAAAGAGGTTCGCAAACCATGTTTTTGTTTCATATCTGGCATCATGTATGGTGAATTTTCCCTAAATTAATCCTTTAAATTCTTATTATTGGTATATAATCACACATATCAGTTCGAAATTTTTGATCTAGCATTTCCATGGAAATGATGGTTGCATATCAATGCATTTACTAATTACTTGTTAGTTGTTTTGGTCTTGTGTACATCTTAATTTGTATTTTATGGATTATGACGTGGGCTTGTATTTTCTTAATTGGCAGATGAAGAAAATAGATGGGATATTTATTTCAATTCTCTCTAGTTGTTTGAAAAGTAGATTGGTCATCAAGAGCTTGCAACTATGTGTTTTTCAACCTTTATGATTTCCTTTTCCATCTTTTTTTTCCATCTATCCTTTTAGCCATTTCATGCTGATGATGCTTACAATCACTTATGATTTTGTTGATGATTTGTATTGTTTATATTGAAAATTTAGCTTGATACTCAGCATGTGTTGCAAATAATATGGACTCTAGAGTGAAGGTTTGTGCTTTCTCCAAAACATTCCTATTGGCTTTGTCAATCTTGAACTTGGTTTTGAGCTCATTCGAGATGAATCATCTTTCAAGCTGCACATCATACAGATTCAAAGTAGTATCACTACCTCTTTTATATACCTTTGGGCACTATAATTGAGGTTCTTAACACTTATCCATCACATGATCACTTCAATGACCACCTTTTCTCATTTGCTGCCAAACTTGATAATAAACACCCAAATAAACACAAAGGGAAGCTTGCCTATTTTAAAATTCTGTCTAGAATACGTCAGATTATCACTGAACTAAAGAAAACATCATAAGTAAGCACTTCCTGAGAGATCAAAGTAGAAATTGGCATCTATGTCAGCTATTCCCAATTGTCACTGAGTAAGGAGGTTCTAGTTAGCATTAAAAACAACCACCAAAGTTCTCTATCCTCAAAATGGTTAATGGAACAATTGTTCGTATGCCCTCTACTAAAGAGGTTCACAAACCATGTTTTGATTCATATCTGGCATCATGTATGGGGCATTTTCCCTAAATTAATCCTTTAACTTCTTATTATTGGTATATAATCACACATGTCAGTTCAAAATTTTTGATCTAGCATTTCCATGGAAATGATGGCTGCATATCAATGCATTTACTAATTACTTGTTAGTTGTTTTGGTCTTGTGTCAATCTTAATTTGTATTTTATGGATTATGACGTGGGCTTGCATTTTCTTAATTGGAAGATGAAGAAAATATATGGGATATTTATTTCAATTCTCTCTAGTTGTTTGAAAAGTAGACTTGTCATCAAGGGCTTGCAACTATGTGTTTTTCAACCTTTATGATTTCCTTTTCCAACTTTTTTTCCATCTAGGTTTTTAGCCATTTCATGTTGATGATGCTTACAATTACTTATGATTTTGTTGATGATTCGTATTGTTTATATTGAAAATTTAGTAAACTTTTGAAAAGCATATTAATATACAATTAATGGGTGGTGTCAAATTGACTAATATATAGGAAAGATCTGGCAATAGATCTTCCTAGGTAATCAGCTATCACATTGTATGGGGACAAGTGATCTGCTACATCCTATCTGAGCCTGTCTTTGTTAAGGATGTGGGATACCTGAACCTATGTTTATATACAGCATACTTGAAATTCAATTCAAGTCTATAAAGGTATTTGTTGTTAAAAAGGAATCCTACATTACTGATCCTATATATTCAATATGACTACAGAAAATTTGTTAGAAATAAAGTGAAAAATGAGTACCACATTTGATTATAACCATGGATAGATTACTGGAATATTATTGCAGGAATTAACCCATGTAGGAATTTCTACCAGCCAAAGTGAGAGAGACTTTCTGCTCGTTTTCTTTGAAGGGAATTTAGCTCAGGGATTCTTCCTTCATTCAATTAGAAAATATTTCAGTTTAGGGAATAGTTTGAGAACTTAGATGACTTACAATATAGCTAGGAATAAGTGAATGATAAGACCTCTTTCATTTCCAACAAAATATTTGCATCTTTATCATTAGTAGAATATTGTTCTTTGTATAGACTAAGACACTGAATATTGCAGTGAAATGCATAGGCTGTTGTATGTTCCTCTGTTTGTCTTATGTTGATTACTGCAGGTAGCAAGAATGCTACTAGTTCTATGTTAAAACGAGGATGTTTTTATTTTTTATTTTTCATGACCATATCCAGATCAATCCAAGATCCTGCTTAGAATTCATTCACCATTTATTGTCTTAGTCTGTCATGATTAGCACATAATACCCTTTGCAGATTGCAGTGCTCAGTCACTGACAATGGATGCAACTCTTCTTTTAGAGATTTCCTTTAACTAAGGCAATGCCACTCACCGTTATCATATATGTACACATTTATGCATGTTGTTGTTTCCCTACTGAATTCCTCTTCAGATCATGAACCCATTCCTATGTGACTCCTGCTAGCATTGTTCATATTTTTAACATTGTTGATTGAGACTTAAAAGCATAAAAATAGATTAAAGATACGCATAGTACTAGATAGATAACATCAACTGTGTGCTGGCAGTTGTTATGATAAAGGTCTATAATATGAAACATGGTGTGTTTCTCTAACAAGATCTTACATCTTCATGTTTAGATTACAATCCAAAACTTATATAAGGTTTCTTTCTTATGAATCTGTTTTTCGATGCACAAAATGAGAAATCCCTATATTTGGAAATTTTAGGTTTCCTTTTCAATTTAAGTATTTTAGATTCTTTGTTTTTGGCATGTCAAGGGACCTTTTATTACACAGTTATAGCCTATTATGTAATATGCTGTTTCTTTTATTAGAACAAGTGTTGGATTACAACTTGCATGGTTCATTTATTAATATGCAATTAGAACTTTTCTTGAGAATTTCTTGTCAAATGACATTTATGTGTTTTTTGTATTAGGAATTTGCCTCCTAGTATGTATACTGTTGTCAAAAATTGGAGCTGGATATAGAAAAGGTCAATGCAAATGGTGAAGCTATTGCCCTTGGTCACCCACTTGGAGCAACAGGTATATCAAGTCTGCACATTTGCAATAGTAGTAGTGAAAATTTGAATTCCATATCTGAGGGATGCTGCATATAGACTCTTAGTAATGTTTTGGATTCAATGAAATGAAAGAAGATATTTAAGATGACTTTATTGCTCAATATGAAAGTGAGAAACAATAGAAAGTTGAGTTTAAATTTTTGACATTCTTATAATGTTCCCCTCTATGTTCAAGTTTATTGGCAAGGAAAACATAAAATGTGTTCAAATTCTTCTAACTTCTAGTCCAACCATAGACATCAGAAAATATTCGTTTGGTTTTTCATTGTGCTCCATTTGAAGAATGTATTCAATAATCATAAACATGTACTGCTAGCACAAGTTTTCCATTAAGTTATTTCAATAAATTTATATAATATCTCTTTAAGCCATTTAATATTAAAGTCATTTAGGATCTCAGTTACATGTGAGGAATTTGGATTGCATGACCCATCTATTTTTTTTGAAATTGCAGTTCCTCATATTCATGGGTTTAAATTTGTGGCCTTCCAATCATGACATAAAAAGTATGCTACTTTTCAAAAGAATTCTAATCTCATATGCATTAAGAATAGTAGAAATCATTCCTCTTTCTCCAACATTCAAACATTGTAACATCAATTTTATCAGCTCCCAGATGGATGGATTCAATTTTTATGTAATGCACATTCATCTGTTTAGCTCAATAGTCTTTCTTATATTGTGATATTTCCTTGATAATTTATTTTGTAATGCAGTGATTTATAAGAGATGCCCCATATTAACAATCAATCCACACAAACTTAATGAAATACCTGATTATAAAGGCAAAAATTGCATCTTGCAAGGAACTTTGAGTAGGGTAGGTGCAGACTTTAAGGCATTAAGTTATTAACTATTTTCTTAGTGAAATAAAATTAAAAATATTCACACTACAATTGCCTTTCTTGCCTGAATTTCCTCCCCATATGGGAGAGATAGGCCACCCTCCCATGTTCTGCTCTAGATCTAGCCTTGTGACTATAGAGATTAGGTTGTTTGCTTGGAGATCCTACTCAGTTTCTCAACATCCTTGGGGCTCTATATTGTTCGATTGTATGCTTTGGGATGGTTCCTCTGTATGGCTTGCACAACAGAAAATATTAGAATATGCAACCATGCTTTGTGATTGAAAGAATATTTTTATGGTGATTCAAGATGTCTTGTAACAACATGTTATTTGTGACATCCTTTAGATGGTATTTTTGAGTAGTTTTATGTCATTCCTCCTTGACAACATCATTTTGGGACAATGTACATGGATTGCATTGCATTCAAGTCAGAATGGCTTCCTTGGATTGCTATTACCAATAGCTTTTTCTTCTTACACCAGCCAGGGAGCTTGTCTCTCATGTATTCCATTCATAATCCTATGGGGGTGAGCTCAATGAAGGCTAGCGTACTGACTTCCTTTACTGGTTGGTTGTAAATCCCAAGGATTACTTGCTTCTATTTTGACCATTTTAGGGAATATGGGTGATGTTGAGCATGGAATAACTCAATTTTTTCATCGAACAACTACAACTGTCGAGATATTATATTTGTATCATATTTTTTTGTGGTATATAGGTACTTCGAATTTTATATTGCTGTAGAAATTCATAGTTAGAATAGTGATGCAAGCCACATTGGACCATTCTATGTATAAGGTTTTATTTGGAATTACATAAATCAATATAGACTCTAGAGTGAGTTCAACATTCCTGAATAACAAAAAATGGCTTCTTGTTTCAGTATGTGTCTGTCATTCATTCCCTCGTCATTGCTACCAAACAACTTCAGTAGCTTGATTGTGTTGATGTGGATAAATTTATGTCACATGATCCCTGGCATGACATGAGGGCATCAAAAAGGAGTTCGATCACATTTATTGTAACAATAATTGAAACAGCCTCATCTTATGTTATTAGTGAGCATGTCACCAGACTTTTATCAACACTTAATAATGATGCAGCAGTATAGGGAGATAAACAAAATATTTTTATTTGTATTGACCAGTTTCCTGAGGTATAATGTGTTCATAAAATTGTTGGTCTTTTGGATTCTTTGCATTATTTTTATGCAACCATAAAATCTAATTCACAATACTTTATTTTTACAGGTTGATAAGTGTAGCTGAGCATAAATTAGACTCATTTCTTCCTCCCTATCAAAAGCAAAAATTAGACTCACTTCTTCCTCCAATTTTTTTAAGAGTTCTTAAGGAAAGAGTGGCCCCTCTCTCCCTTATTATTCTTGTTATTCATTGATGGTTTAAGCATGATGTTGGTTGCTACCAGAAAACCAGGGAGACTTTTAGGCTTTAAAATTTCTTTTATCCCACATATAACTCACTTTTTGTGGATGATGTTGTCTTTTTTGGTAAAGGGGATATTGAGGAGTGGAACTCTTTTTAAGTGGTCATTTTCTATTTCTATTCAGCTTTAGGAATGGAGGTGACCTCTAAGAATTTAGGTTCAAAAAAGATAATTTCCCATTTAGCTCTTCTCTTTCCTTGTAAAGTGCTAGAGCGGGATTCTTGTATGAAATACTTGGGATATATGCTCAAGCCTAGTAGTTACTCCTTTGAAGATTTGTTATGGCTGGTTAGAAAAGTAGAAAAATAATTGGGAACTGACCTTTAAATTTCTCTCTGTTGGAGGGAGGCTTACCTTTATTAGATCAGTCTTAGTACCAATTCATGTTTATTGGTTCTCGTTGGATTTAGTGCTCCAGTCCATATTGAGGGTGTTAAGACATAAAATCTGTAACTTCTTATTGGTAGGAACTTACAAAGGAGGTAAAATTCATTTGGTAAGTTGGCTTAGACTCTCTTAGCCGAAAGCTATGGGGGTGTGACATTAAAAATCCTAGTTGGTTTAATAAGGCCCTTTGTTTGAAGAATTTTTGGAGTGTTTTATTTGTTGATGGTATGTGGCATGAAGTGATTAGGTTAAAGTATTTAAAAAGAGCTTATTTTTAATCTCAAAGAGTAGCACTGCACTACAAATGACCAAAAGAATTAGATAGCACGAGCTTTCCTAGCCCACGAAGATCTTGAAGATCCAATAGGAAAGGGCCATGTATTTAAGATATGTTTTCAATGGTCTCTTATTTATTTTACACACAATTCTGCAGCCCTTCTTTAATCAAGTGATCTTTATTAAATTCTATAAAAAAAATTGCACCATTAACTGTAAGTACATCCCAACTTTCTTTAAATTGTATTTTTTGAAAGAACTTTTTAAATTCAAAGAGAAGCATTAGAACTGGTTGGAAAGTTTGGGAAGCAAAATCTCACCCAAACCTAGAGAGGCAAACTACTTAACATGATCACTTCCATTTCATTAAGCTGCATTAGAATTGGCTGAAAAGGTTGGGTAGCACAAGCTCACCCAGCCATGGAGGGGAAAACCACTAAACATGAACACTTTCATTTGACTAAGATGTAACAACCAATAGGTTCTCTTCCATCAAAATCCACAAGAACGTGCACATAGCCTAACACACCGCCATCTTCACCACTGGAACACAACATTCTGCTGATGACAACTTTAAAATAATTTATTTGTAATTAAAAACATGTTGTTGAAAATTAGTCTAGTTTATTCTCACATATTATTAAGTGCCAAAAAGCCTAGATGCTAAATATTTATTAAAAAAAAAGGTTTCAGTAAAAATGGTTGTGTATGGCATTATTTAAGTTTAAAGTGTCTTCTGAACAACTTTTGTGTTTTGTACTACACAGTGCTTATTTGGGTGCCTTGAAAATCTTTATTCTGAGATAAGTTTGGCAAGACGGTTTATGCATTGTCATGAATTTAGGATCCTTGAATTCCTTTATAGAAACTATAATCAGTACTCCTAGGTATTATATGTGAAATTTTCCAATTCAGAAGTAAGGTAAAAGCAATTATGAACCTTGGTGGTCTATGATGAAGAAGCTCTTGGTCTGTTCTTTTTACTTCTTTTTAAAGGTTTATCTGCTCATAAATGTTAAAAACACTTTATTTTGGAGTTTTTGAAGCTGGTACTAATTTTTCAAAGAATATGTTTTCTACATAATTTGTGGTTGTTTTTTGTGCACTGTAATGGTATGATTTTCATTCTATCCCTGTTGTTCCTCAAGATGGAGAATCTGGGTGGAGTAGTTTGAACAGGGCCATACATTTTGGGCATCTTGCAGTGGTTGGAGTGCTCATTGAAGCTGGCGCTTCTCTCAAATTGGAAGACTCTAAATATCAAACACCAATTGATATGCTTTTTGGTCCAGTGCAGTAGGTTGTTTCTAAAGAAAACAATGCAGGTAGGCTTTTCATGACTTTGTTTACAAGGTGAATTGGAACTTTTTGACATGTAGAAAAGTGTTGCTTTATAATATGAAATTAAATTCCATGTGACTAAACAAGAATTCAGTAGCAATGTTTAGTATTGAGTCTTGATGCATTACTTGTTGATGTTTGTCCCTTTTCTATTCATAGGAACTACAGATCTCCTCAGCTTGGGAAATGGTGCCAACTATCAACTTGGAACTGCAAATACTGACATATAGAAGTTACCATACAAGGTGGATGCACTTCAATGCCTCCTTACATGGGAGATTTCTGCTGCAAAGTTCCATAGTGTAGTTGTGACTGCCTCAAGAGAATTATACTCTTGGGGATTTGGGAGGGGAGGTAGACTAGGCCACCTTGATTTTGATATTCACCAGGTATGGGATGTATATTGTACAAGAAACTGCAATTGAATTTAGTAGAAAATAAATAATTAGAGACAGTTTTATATTGTACAGTTGGTCAATGTACATAGCTTGACAGGACTAACTGGGTAGAAATTGCATTGCAACATGAATGCAGATCAAACAAAATTGCACTACACATGTGGAGGCTGCCAAATTAAATGTTTAATTATGTGGAAACCAATTGGAACAATCTTACTATTGATTGATATTAACATCTGCAGTGCACTACATAATGAATATGTTCTAGGCTTGAGTTTCAATTTATATTCAAATAAAAATTTCAGTCATTTTTTAAAAATTATTTGTTTTGTAATTGTGAAGTGTTTTTAGTGTATGCTTGATAATAATTATTTGGTATGTTTGAATGATTAAATTTTTTTTTGAATATCATCATTATCAAGTAATAACAACTTCTTGAAGGGTGCTAGCTCAATGTTAGAGCACCTGCCTAATTATAGGTAGAAGGTTGGTGGTTCTATTCCTCCGTACCCGGCCCTATCATAAATTTGTGACTACAAAAATGACTAAATTCACATATATAAGACTATTAGTAGCTAATTTCCCGTATCTAGTCGTATTTAGCTTAGTCATTAATATGTTATCATCTAGTAGTTTATTTAGTCATATATTTGGTCATTAATTGCTGCAATCAGTGACTAAATCAATGACTAAATCTGTGAATAAATCCGTGACTAAATCATTGACTATCAATGACTAAATTAATGACTAAATAATTGACTATCAATCACCAAATAAATTACTAATAAGTCAAGCTATTAATGACTAAGTGAAATACGACTAACTATAAGATAGTGGAAATGATCTACTTTTAGTCGCCGACTAAAAAATAGTCGTTTATAGCTTGATTTTAGTCATTTTTAGTCATTAATTTCTCATTTTGTACTAGTGTATTGATCAAGGGTTAAAGTATCCGCAGTTGTGGGACCCTAGGGTTATTAGACTCTCCTAGAGAAGTCAGCCCTGGTGAGTTATTTTCAAGTCAAGAATTAGTATAAATAGAGAGTGAGCCTCTCTATTTATCACACATTCACTCACACTCAGTTGTAGCGCATAACTGAGAGAGAAGAAGTTGCTAGGAAAAGAGAGAGAGAGACTACTGCTGTCGGGAGATCATCTTACTATTTGGGGGTTTTACTTTTTGGTGCTGATTCTATATCTGAGGAAGTTGTGGGGTTTTCTCCTTTATAATTTCCTCAAGGAAAAACTTTGTGTTCATTGTCTCTTATGTTTGATTGATGTGCTTGTTATTCTCTTAGTTAAAGATCCTAAGATAATGCTAGCTTAAATGATAAAAATCTAACATGGTATCAGAGCTAACCTGAGAAGAAGACACTGTGTAGCTGTAGAAACTAGGGCTTCCTATTTTTTGGATCTCTCTCCATATATTTTAAGCAAAAGAGGGTTGGAATGACTCTCCTCTCTAGGGCGCATCTTTCTGTTGAAGCAGAATCTGATTCTGAGTATTTTCATTTTTTGACCCGATACTACTACCGAAAATTAGGAATTTTGACAGAAGTGGAATTTTTGAATGAGCCCATTCCTGGATTGATCTCCTCCTCAAAATCAAAGTTTAGAGATCAAGATCAAAGATTTTGGTTGTATAGAACTACAGGAAATTCAAACCCTAATATGCTCCTAAATCATCTCTGCAGAAATTCAACTCCAGATCCAAATTCGACATCTTAACCTGGTAAGATCTAAATATTTTGTATTTCCATTTGAGGTTCTCATTTTAGATGTCACATCATACCAATATTGATGAAAATATTAAGGGAGCTGATAACTTTCGAGCATGGAAGTGTAGGATCTCGCTGGTTCTGGAAGAAAATGAGTTGGACTGCTACATCAATGAGGAGGTTCCAGTTCTAGAGGGGGATGAGGCTAAGGCCTTACATAAGAAGAAACTGGTCATGGATAAGAGGATTATTGTTGATTCAATCAAGGATCACCTTATAAAATAGGTGTCCTCCCTAAATACACCTAAAGCTATGTTTGATGCCCTGACCAAACTGTTTGAAGGAAATAACATAAATCGAAAGATGACATTGAGGAACCAGTTGAAGAATGTGAAGATATAGAATACAGAGACCATATAGTCATACTTCATAAAGGGTCTTCCATATCAAAGAACAACTTGAAGCAGTGGATGAAGAAGTGGAGACTGTAGATATTGTAATGACCACCTTGAATGGTCTCCCTAGAACATGGGACTCTTTCATTCAAGGGATCTATGCTAGAAAGAGGCTAGTCAAGTTCAGCAGACTATGGGAAGAATTCTCTCAAGAAGAAGCTCGAATAGAAGCTCAAGAAGAAAAGATGGGAAGTGAAGATCAAGCTCTCACAGTATAATCCAAGAAGAGAAAAAGAAATCATCACAGAGGTAAGGATTCTCATCCTAAAAAATTTAATAAGAATCGTCCCAGATTCAGATGCTTCATATGTGATGAAAAAGGATACTATGCTAAATAATGTCCTAAGAACCCAAATATCTCTCACAAGAAGAAGGAAAACAAGAGAAGACATCATGCTCATGCTGCAGAAGATGATGAACCCTCTAAAAAGATAATCAGGCAAGAAAGTGATGATTCTTCAAGTTATGAAGAATATGTTTTGATTTCTTCTCTCACGGGAAACATCACACATGGAAGCAATGATTAGCTTATAGACAGTGGGGCTTCCAAACATATGATAGGATTCAAAGAATCCTTTGTGGAACTATCAGAACATGAATCACCCCACAAGGTGAATCTTGGAGATGACTACCAGTATCCAAGAAAAGGTAGTGGGGAATCCTCCTATAAGCTAGACTTTGGAAAGTCTATAACAATGAAGGATGTATTGTTCATACCAGGACTAAAGAAGAACCTCCTCTCCATATATGCATTATATGCAAAAGGAATGAGGGTTGCATTTGTACAGGGATAAGTTCTCATGTGGCCAAAGGGGAAGACTATTGATGATGCAGTAGTAATTGGGGAACAAGAGGAAGGTCTATACAAATTGAAGGTCCATCCAGAACAAGTCTTGATCCATGACTCGGTAGAACCAAATGAACTTTGGCATAGAAGGATTGCACATGTGCACTACAGAGCACTACCACTTGTAAGAAAAGCTGTTGAAAGACTTCTAGAAATTCAGACAAAGCATGATGGTGTCTGCAAAGGATGTGCAAAAGGAAAGAACACAAAGAAGACATTTCCAAGCAGTGAGAGCAAGGAAAAAGGAATCTTGGAAATCATTCACTCTGATGTATGCGGCCCAATGTCATCCAGTTCATTAAGCAGGTATGTATACTATGTATCTTTTACTGATGATTTTTCTAGGAATATAGAATAAAGATCAAGTATTCAGCAAGTTCAAGGAATTCAAAGCCTTGATCGAAAACCACACTAAAAATAATATCAAGACCTTTCGATCAGATAATGGAGGAGAATTCACATCAAATGATTTCAAATAATTATGCAAAGATTCAGGGATTAAGAGGGAGTTATCCACTCCATATAATCCACAATAGAATGGGATTGCGGAAAGGAAGAATAGAATGATCATGGAAGCTGCAAGAGCAATGCTTCATGATCAATATCTTCTAATGAATCTATGGGTAGAAGCTGTCAGAACAACAGTGTATGTACAAAACTGTACTCCACACAGAGTACTTGAGAACAAGACACCTGAAGAATTCCTTTTCAGCAAGAAACCAGAAGTCAGCCATCTCAGAATATTTGACTGTCCAGTGTACATACACATTCCGAAAGAAAAGAGGACAAAGTTAGATCCTTCATGAAAGAAGGGTATATTTGTGGGATACTCTGAAAGCTTGAACTATTACAGAATATACTTCCCAGGATTCAAGAAGATCGAAATTAGCAGGGATGTAACATTTGATGAAGACTCGGCTTACAACAAATATAGAAAGAGACCTGTTGAAGATCCTGAAGAAATAGAAGCACCCAACATTCATGACACAACCATGAATGAAGAAATTCAAGAAGAAGATTGAGAATTAGAAGAACCTCAAGAACCTGTAGATCCACCTCAGGAGAAGAATCCTCACAAGAGGAAACCTGCTTGGGTACGAGAAGCTATCCAAGGTGCAAAAAGATATGGGGCTTTAGAATAAAATCACAGAGAAGGGAAAAGGACCAAGTCATGCTCCGGGTATGTAGCCTTGTTATGTGACTTCATTGATAAAGAACCTTCCAACTATGAAGAAGTGGCAGAAAGGAAAGAATGGAAGGCTGCTATGATCGAAGAGTATTAATCGATCATGAAGAATGATGTCTGGGATGTTGTCCCTAGACCAAAGGGGAAGTCTATTGTAACTTCCAAATGGATCTACAAATTCAAGCATGTTGTAGACGATAGCATAGAAAAATATAAAGTGATATTTGTGGCTCGTAGCTTCTCCTAAAAAAAAGGAATAGATTATGAAGAAACTTTTGCACCTGTAGCTAGATACACTTCCATCAGATAAGTACTTGCTCTGGCTACAGTGATGAAATGAAAGATACACCAAATGGATGTGAAGACTGCTTTCTTGAATGGTGCAGTGGAAGAGGAAGTGTATGTGGAGTAGCCACTTGGTTTAAAGACACATGACAAGGAGACTCATGTGTGTAAATTGAAGAAATCCCTGTACGGTTTGAAATACGCACCCAGGACATGGTATGACAGAATTGACAGCATTCTATCCAGTTTGGGATTTACCAAGAGTAAAGTAGATTCCAACCTTTACTACAAGGTTGAAGATGGTAACCTAGTGATACTCCTACTATATGTAGATGATTTTTTTGTGACAGGTATGGATGGGTTAATTTCTATACGAAGAGGAAGCTTGCTGTCGAGTTCGAAATGAAGGACTTAGGGATGATGCACTATTTTCTAGGCATGGAGGTGTGGCAGAATGCAAATGGAATTTCCCGGTGACAGGGGAAGTATACAATATAGATCGTGAAGAGATTCAGGATGATGGATTGCGAGGCCATGCCCACACCTATGGAATCGAACCCGAAGCTATTGAGCGATGCTTCATCAGATTTGATTGATGCTACAATGTATCGTTAGATGATTGGGTCCTTGATTTACCTGACGAATACAAGACCAGATATTTGCTTTACTGTGAACACCTTGAGCCAGTTCCTGATAGATCCAAGACATGTTCACTTGATTGCTGCAAAGCATATTCTGTGGTACCTGAAGGGTATAGTTGATTATGGGCTCAAGTATAAGGCTAATCATAAGATTAACCTGGAAGGTTATGTTGATTCAGATTGGGTAGGAAGTTCCATCAATAGAAAGAGCATATTAGGGTGTTGCTTTAGTATGGGATCAGGAGTGATCTCTTGGTTTAGCAGGAAATAGTCTTGCATGGCACTAATTACAGCTGAAGCAGAATATGTCACGGCCTGTTCAACTAGTTGTGAGGCAGTATGGCTGAGGAAGCTACTTTATGATTTATTTCATCTCCAGTTGGATGCTACTTGTATATATTGCAACAACCATAGTTGTGTGAAGTTGTCAGAGAACCCAGTGTTCCGTGACAAGTCAAATCATATCGAGATCAAATATCACTATATCAGGGATATGGTGCAGAGAGGAGTAGTGAAGCTCTAGTATGTTGTGACAGATGAACATATAGCTGATGTGTTGACTAAGCCATTGGCCAGAGTGAAGTTTGAGTACTTCAAAGAGAAGCATGGTGTTCTCCAGATCAAGGTTCCCTCCAAGGGGAAGTGAAGAGTCCATGAGCCATTCTGACATGGTGAGAGGATTGTTTCCATCCATGGTAAGATGTAATGGCTGAGCCATTCTGTCATGGTGAGAGGATTGGTTCCTTCCATGTTATATACGAGTGCTGATCCATTTTGATGTGACTGTAGGATTGGTTCCTACATGATTAGATATAAGTGCTAAATTCCATTCTCTAGGAGAATGGAGGCACCTTGTTAGTTACCAGGAATTTCTTCAGTCTGGGACTGACACTCAGCCTGGGGTTGAGAGCCTTTCTGACATGATGTGTGAATAAAAGTTTCCTATCATGATGTGTGAATAAATTTTTCTATCATGATGTGTGAATACAGTTCCCTATCATGGTCAAATATAAGTGTAGAGCCTTTATGACATGATGTGTGAATAAAAGTTTCGTATCATGATGTGTGAATAAAGTTTCATATCCTGGTCAGATATAAGTGCATATCCTTTCTGACATGATGTGTGAATAAAATTTTCCTATCATGATGTGTGAATAAAGTGTCCTATCATGATGTGTGAATAAAGTTTTATATCATGGTAAGATATAAGTGCAGAGCCTTTTTGACATGTTGTCTGAATAAAGTTTCCTATCATGGTCAGATAGAAGTGTTGAATAATTTTGATGTAATTGTAACTTCGGAATGTATTCACTTGTATATCTTATGTATTGCACCCCGATTTTTATTCTGGGAAGTATCTATAATTTAATTGAGTCATGTCATGCCCCGGTGTTCCAATCGGGAGATTCAATAATGTAAACAAGTCATGTAAAGTCATTGTGGGTGAGCCTCTTATTGATAAAGGGTTAAAGTCCCTATAGTTGTGGGGCCCTAGGGTTATTAAACTATCCTATAGAAGTTGACCCTATATGAGTCATTGTAAGTTGGGGAAATATTCCCCACCATTGTGTTAAGGTTAACCCTCCTTGTTGATCGGAGGGGAAAATTCCCCACAAGTTGTGGGGCACTAGGGTTATTAGACTCTCCTAGAGATTTCAGCCCTAGTAAGTAATTGTTAAGTGGGGTCGACATGATGAAGTAGACATCAAGTGAATGAAAGAATATAAATAGAGAGTGAGCCTCTCTATTTATTACACACACACTCACTCATTGGGGGCGCATGAGTGAGAGAGAAGTTTTTGGGACAATAGAGGGACTACTGCTATCAAGAGATCATCTTTATGTTTTTGGGTTTTTATATTGGTGCTAATTCTATCTCTGAGAAAGTTGCGGGGTTTTATCCTTTATGGTTTCCCCGAGGAAAATTTTTTGTGTCTCTTGTTTCTTATGTTTTATTGTTGTGCATGTTATTCTCTCAGCTAAAGATCCTAAGATCATAATGCTAGCTTGAATGATAAAAATCTAACATGGTATCCGAGCTGACGAGAGAATAAGACATTATGCAGCTGCAGAAGCTAGGGATTCTTACTTTTTGGGTCCCCATCCACAATCCATCGACAAAATTATGCTAGGCTGACTCTCCATTGAAGGCCACATCTTTCTATCGAAGAGGAATTCGATTCTGAGCATTTTCAGTTTTTGGTGCGGGAAATTAGGGATTCTTATAGAGGATGAATTTTTGAGTGAGCCTAGCATAGGATTTTTATCCTCATCAAAATTGAAGTTTAGATACCTGGGTCAATATTTTTCATTGGGTAAAAATCCAGGAAAGTCAAACCCTAGTTTGACCCCAAGCTAGAAAAACCCTAAATACTAAAACTGATACGTTTTGGTAAATTCTCTATATCTTGGGATTGGAGAATCTTCAGGAGTAGATAATTTCACAGGCCAAGGATAAAATCCTTATTTACATGGTGTCCAAAATTCAGCCTCATATTCTCTATATTCTAGGAGATATGATCCCTCCAAGTTAGGGTTCTAGCCTCTTCCAAAATGCATCCCTAAACAGGACACCTAGGAAGAATTGCTATATCTCGAGCTGAAAAGGTCCAAATGAAATTTATGAAGATGTTATAGAAATGGAACTAAATTTAACTTTTTTGGTCCTTGTTTCAAACCCAGAAGATGAAACAGTTACATATGGAAGTCCGTACAACTTCACTGTGTTGAACAGTCGTGAAACAGGTCACCTTGGGAAAATGATCATAAGTCCCAATTGGTGAAACCAATTTTGATGAAACCTTTGGTATTGGAACAGGGACAGGAGAGGTTATCTCATTGCAAATTTTTATACACATAGGAGCTGTAATTTTGGATATATCATAGAAACAGTATCAGGAATTTCTGCAGAAGAAATTGGAAAACTAGGGCTTCCTGTTCCGGGAGCTTCCCTCCACTGTTTTCAGAAAAAGAGTACATTAGATAGATTGCCTTGAATATATATATATTTCTATCCAAAAATATCTGAAATATTCCAATTTTTTTTAAATTAGGGTTTCTCTAACAAAACCTAGATTAGCCAGCTCCGGAATGAGGTCGAACACCTCAAATATGTAAGATCTAATCTTTTGCTATTTTCATTTGAGGTTCTCATTTCAAAGTGATCTATCACATTAGCTTGATGATAATATTGGTGAACTTGACAACTTCCAAGCATGAAAGTATATGATCTCTCTAAAGAAAATTAATTGGAAACCTACATAAGTAGAGAGGTTCTAGTTCCAGAGGGAGATGAGGCTAAAAGCATTACACAAGAAGAACTTGGTCAAGGCCAAGAAGATCATTGATGATTCAATCACGGATCAAATGTACCACAAGTTTCTTCCCTAAAGAGACTGAAGATGTTTGATTCCTTGACCAAGATATTTAAAGGGAAGAACATAAATCGAAATATGACTTTGAGAAAATAGTTGAAGCATGTGAAGATCCAGAATGCAGAGACCATACAGTCATACTTTACGAGGGTCTCTCAAATCAAAGAACAAATTGTAGCAATATAAGAAGAAGTGGCGAATGAAGAAGTGGTGATAGCCACCTTGAATGGCCTCCAAGGATCATGGGATTCATTCATTCAAGGAATGTGTTCCTAAAGGAAGTGATTACCTTCAGTAGACTCTGGGAAGAGTGCACACAAGAAAAGAAGCTCAACTCATAATAAGAAAATAGAAGATGGGAGAAACTGAAGATCAAGCTCTCATGATCCAAAGAAGATACCTTAAGCAATGAGGAATATGAATAAATCAATTCTTGAAGAACCTCTTATCAATCTTAGCATTTGGATAAGAAATGATAAATGAAGAAGACAATGAAGCTTAATGCTCAAGAGGGAGTCTACCCACGAAACAAATAAAGATAAGTATTCAATTTTCATTTCATGATATTGTTTTGTTATGAATTTGTTTATATTAAGTTGATGTATTATGCATGATAGAATGTTTTCATTAATGACAATATACTACTAATATGCATGTGATGGGTAAGTAGCTCATGGTTCTATACAACTCTCCATTGCTACTTATCTAGAATGAAACCTCTTTGCTGACATATTGGATTAGTGCACAATCTCAATGTTGTCTTGGTGGAGATGGAAGTCATCTAGAAAAGTTTCCGTGAGATATGGATGAATGTTGTATTGGCTAAAATAGTTGCCTGATCATATATTTATGCATAAGAATTTTCCATTATGAATATGCCTTATGAAATGTTTCTAACAATACAACTAATGCATTTGACTAGTAGGAAAGATCGCGTACATAATCACCGTACAAGAAAAGAAGGATGAGACTTGTTCCGAAGAACATCTAACGACAGATAAAGAATAATATGACGAATGCAGTGACATCATTGATGAAAAACCTTCCAGCTATGAAGAAGTAACCAAGAAGAATGATGTCTAGGATGTAGTATTGATAGATGAAGGGAATTTCATAGTTCCATAATACAGTAGATGGAAACATCGTGGGATACAAGGCAAGATTCGTAGCATGAGGCTTCTCACGAAAAGAGTGCATAGAGTATGAAAGACAGAGGGAGTACGATGCTTCATCAGAAGTGGTTGATGCTATGATGTATCATTAGATGATTGGGTCCTTAATGTACCTAAAGAACATGAGACCAGATATTTTCTTTGTTGTGAACACCTTGAGCCAGTTCCTGATAGATCCGAGACATGTTCACTTAATTGTTGCAAAGCATATTCTGAGGTACCTAAGGGGTACATTTGATTATGGTTTCAAGTATGAAGTAAATTAGAAGATTAACCTGGAGGGTTATGTTGATTTAGATTGGGCAGGCAGTGCCATCGATAGGAAGAGCACTTCAGGGTGTTGCTTCAGTATGGGATCAAGTGTGATATTTTAGTTTAGCAAGAAACAGTCTTGCGTGGCACTGAGTATAGCTGAAGCAGAGTATGTCGTAGCTTGTTCAACTAGTTGTGAGGCAGTATGGATAAGGAAGCTACTATTTGATTTATTTGATCTCCAGTTAGATGCTACTTATATATATTGCGACAACCAGAGTTGTGTGAAGTTGTCAGAGAAACTGGTGTTCCATGACAAGTTGAAGCATATCGAGATCAAATATCACTATATGAGGGATATGGTGCAGGGAGGAGCAGTGAATCTCTAGTATGTTGCGATGGATGAATAGATAGCTGATGTGTTGACAAATCCTTTAGACAGAGTGAATTTTGACAACTTTAGGGAGAATCTTTGTGTTCTCCAGATCGAGGTTCCTTCTAAAGGGAAGTGATGAGTCCGTGAGCCATTCTGTCATGGTGAGAGGATTAGTTCCTTCCATGTAAGATGTGAGTGTTGAGCCATTCTGATATGACTGTAGGATTGGTTCCTACATGATCAGATATAAGGGCTATTGCCATTCTCTGAATGGAGGTACCTGGCCAGTTACCAGGAAAGCTCAGTCTCGGACTAAGGGCCATTTTGATATGACTGTGGGATGTTTTCTCAAATGATCAAATATGAGTTCATGGCCATTCTGATGTGATTGATGGGTGTGTTCCCACTTGATCATATATAAGGGTTGTTTCCATTATTTGAATGGAGGCATCTAGTCAGTTACCAGGAAAGCTCAATTTGGTACCGAGGGCCATTCTGATATGACTGTGAGATGTGTTCTCACATGATCAGATATGAGTGCATGGCCATTCTGATGTGATTGAGGGATGTGTTCCCACTTGATTAGATATAAGGGATATTTCCATTCTCTCGGAGAATGGAGGCACCTGGTCAATTACCAGGAACCCTCAGTGTGGGACTGAGAGCCATTATGACATGGTGAGAGGATTAAGTTCCTTGCATGGTCAGATGTAAGTGCAGATCCTTTTCACAGATGATAGTAGTTGTGTCTTATCATGATGGTGAATGTAAGTGTTGTTCCTTTCTGATGAGTTAAGGTCAGATGTAAGTGATGTGCCTTTCTGATGAGTCAAGGTCATATGTGAGTGATGTGCCTTTTCATAGATGATAGTAGTTGTGTCCTATCATGCTGGTGGATGTGAGTGCTATGCATTTTCAAAGATGATAGTAGTTGTGTACTATCATGCTGGTGAATGTAAGTGATGTGCCTTTCTGACATGGTGTTGGATGTGTTGCTCTCATGGTTAGATGTGAGTGTTGTCCATTTTGACCTAGGGTCAGATATAAGTGCTAAAGAAGACCTACAAGGAGGCTAGGCCTACAACCAGCATGAAAAAGGGCTGGCTCTGTAGAACTTCATATGACGACAAGAATCAAGAGATAGCACTAGTGATGATGATCCAATAGTGATGATCCAGATCCAGTGATGATGATCTAGCAGTGATGATCCAAATCCAGTGATGATCCAGTGATGCTCCAGATCAAGTGATGATCCAAAATTGATGAAGATGACTTGAAAATGAAGATGACTTGAAGATGAAGATGACTTGAATACAAAGATGACTTGAAGACAAAGATGACTTGATGATGATCCAGATGATACAGAGAAGAAGACTTGTGCTGATAAATTGTGTCAAGAGAATACCTTCCTAGTTAAGAGGGAGTGTTGATGTAATTGTAACTTTGGAATGTATTCACTTGTATATCTTTTGTATTGTACCCCGATGTTTATTCCGGGAAGTATCTATAATGTAATTGATTCATGTCATACCCCAATCTTCCGATCAGGAGATTCAATAATGTAAACAAGTCATGTAAATTCATTGTGGGTAACGCTCTTATTGATCAAGGGTTAAAGTCCCCGCAGTTGTGGGGCCCTAGGGTTATTAGACTGTCCTAGAGAATTCAACCCTAGGTGAGTCATTGTAAGTTGGGGCAATAGTCCCCACCATTATGTTAAGGTTAACCCTCCTTGTTGATTGGAGGGGAAAAGTCCCCACAAGTTGTGGGGCACTAGGGTTATTAGATTCTCTAGAGATGTTGGCCCTAATAAGTAATTATTAAGTGGGGATGACATGTTGAAGTGGACATCAAGTGAATGAAAGAATATAAATAGAGAGTGAGCCTCTCTATTTATTACACACACACTCACTCATTGGGGCACATGAGTGAGAGAGAAGTTGCTGGGACAAGAGAGAGACTACTGCTGTCGAGAGATCATATTTATGTTTTCGGGTTTTTCTTTTGGTGCTGATTCTATCTTTGAGGAAGTTGTGGGGTTTTCTCCTTTATGGTTTCCTTGAGGAAAATTCTTTGTGTCTCTTGTCTCTTATGTTTTATTGCTATCCATGTTATTCTCTCAGTTAAAGATCCTAATATCATAATGCTAGATTGAATGATAAAAAGCTAACAAAGAAGATGAAGACCTACTTGGAGGCTAGGCCTACAACTAGCATGAAAAAGGGTCGGTTCTGTAAAACTTCCTGTGATGAGAAGAATCAAGAGATAGCACCTATGATGATGATACAGATCCATAGATGATCCATATCCAAACATGTTTCAGATCCAATGATGATCCAAATCTAGTGATGATCCAAATCCTATGATGATGATCCAGATGATACGAAGAAGAAGAATTGTGTTGATAAATTGTGTCGAAAGAATACCTTCCTAGTTAAGAGGGAGTGTTGTTGTAATTGTAACTTCAGAATGTATTCACTTGTATATCTTATGTATTGTACCCCGATTTTTATTCCGGGAAGTGTTTGTAATGTAATTGATTCATGTCATGCCCTGATGTTCTAATCGGGAGATTCTATAATGTAAACAAGTCATGTTAAGTCATTGTGGGTAACCCTCCTATTGATCAAGGGTTAAATTCCCCACAGTTGTGGGGCCCTGGGGTTATTAGAATCTCCTAGAGAATTTGGTCCTAGTGAGTTATTGTCAAGTCGAGAATTAGTATAAATAGAGAGTGAGCCTTTCTATTTATCACACATTCACTCACAGTCAGTTGTAGCGCATAACTGAGAGAGAATAAGTTGTTGGAACAAGAGAGAGAGAGAGAGACTACTGCTGTCAGGAGATCATCTTACGGTTTTGGGGTTTGATTTTTTGTTGTTGATTCTATCTCTGAGGAATTTGCGGGGTTTTCTCCTTTATGGTTTCCCCGAGGAAAAAATTTGTGTGCATTGTCTCTTGTGTTTGATTGTTGTGCTTATTATTTTCTCAATTAAAGATCCTAAGATAATGCTAGCTTAAATGATAAAAATCTAACAAATATTTAATATATATAATATTAATATAATATGTTCCTAACATATAAATATATTATCATGAAACATTATAGAGAAAAAAAACTTATAAATAATATTATAACTATTTTAAATAAGTAAATATGATTATATAAATTGTAATAATACAAATGTTATAATAATATAATTATATTAACAAATTTTAAAATACAAAATCGAAAAAATTGGGGAAAACATTAAGGGTTTTATAACTTGTCAATTTTCACAAAGGAGTGATGCAATTTTGATCTCTATGTGTCCAAACCATAACAATTTCATGTAAAAAATTAAATCTCTTATTTGACCCTAACATACCACTAGTTTGAACTAAAATTTGATTTAGAACTCAATCAGTGTCAAGTCACACTACTTTTGGTAGATTGAAGCTACATAGAAAAAGAATGGAGAGAAGAGAAACATGGATATTACCAGAGGATTGTTGTCCTACATATTAACATGGCTATGAGATAAGTAGGATCTATTTTTGTAAATGGTGTGCACAACCTAGAATGACATGTTCACAAGGGAAACCCAAAATATCACAATCGAGTAACCTGAACTACCCCATTCTGTCCTTTTCCATTTCAACCAAATTAAGTAGTTGAATATATCTCAGTGCAATGATCAATTGCATGACAATGATCTCAATATGGAATTTGAATCCCTTAAAAACCTAGTTACATTATTCATTACAAATATAGGGTTTGTAGGGTTTGTGAATAATTAGACTATGCTTGAGAATGTTTCCTTGACTTCAATACCCAATTTGGAGGATTCTGGTATTGAGGCATTGAATAGGGTTTGTAAGAGGCTTAGTGCAATCAATCTCATGAACTTCTGGAATTTTTTTTTATGATTCTCCAGAAATCATTAAAAATTGTGACAATATCCAAGAGTTTAGTTTAAAGGGTCTTTTCCGATTTACTCAGTCTGGTTTGGAAACATTAGGAGAAAATTGTCTGATGCCTATGAAGTTCTCACTCAAGCTTGAGCCTTTCGTCGAAATTACCCTAGCCATCCAGTCTCTCAATACCCACTGCAACAATCTGCAATATTTTCCTTTAGATATTTGACCATGGGACTTGTGGAAGCTACGAGGGTTATAAGATTTAGTTTGGTGACAATTAATTTATCATGTAACTAGATCGATTTAATGAATGCTCATAATTCATAGCTTCAAGGACCAAATGTATTGGATATTAAATTCAACGTGACACATTAGACTGTTGAATCCCCTTCTATCGGAGCAATAGAGACCCCTCTTCGCCTTCGGGAGGCATTGTTTTCTGAACCTGTATCACTGCTGGAATTTGAATTATTTCCAGATTCTAGATTTTTATGAGTGGTGGACTTTGAGTTGTTTTTGGAATATTACTTTTTATCTTACCAAAAATATGCTGGAAGTATTAGTAATGAATTGTGTGGACCATCTCCTTGTTCACAAGGTTCCTCAGTGATAGAGTTTTGAGTCATGGCCTTATTTATTTTTTCAAGGGTTATTTATGAATCAATTGAATATTTCTATCAAGCCCTTCACTTCTCTAAGAGTAGTGATTGTAGGAAGTAGATTATTACCTTCCTTTCCTTAGAAAACCCTTATTTTGAGTATAAAAGTAAATTCATTGTAAATATTAATGTATTTCAATAATTTATACATCCGACATAGAAATGTATGGATTTGGATATGTCAAATCATACGTCAGGGTAAATGTATGCTGCAGATTAAAATAGGTTGTCCTCTTTATGTTTTAGATCATATTTTAGGGTTGTATAGCTGGGTTTGACTTAAAAATTTGCACTATTATTTTGTAACAACTGGAACATAACCTAAAAAATACATTTCTAAGAAAAAAATGTTCTAGTTTAATGGACACTGAAACCAGGAATTTTAATTTTCATTAAAATAGCTTGTTCTCTTTATGTTTCTGATAATATTTTAGGGTTGGATAGTTGGGATATACTTAAAAATTTTCACTCTTATTATGTAACAAATGGAACATAACCTACATAATATACATTTATGAGCGAAAATTATCCTAGTTTAATGGACACTGAACCCAGGAATTTTAATTTGATTAAAATAGGTTGTTCTCTTTATGTTTCTAATCAAATTTTAGGGATGTACAACTGTTTGGGTACACAGGGTAATACCAAAATACCAAACACCTTGAGCAACCACTTCACACAAATAGACCACAGATCAACACATCAATGTTTGTCACGTGGTTAAAACCCTCGAGAGGGAAACAGTCCACGGCCCCAGCCAAATAGCTACTTGGAGCAATTTATTATGCAAAAGAAAGAAATTTACATGAGCTTCTCATAACTGAACAACTAGCCAAGGAACCTCTATGCTCTTTAACTAGAGATCATAGACCAATCGGGTGTTAAGCCACAGATCAATGGTAGGTATGATCTAAGAGAAGTCAAACCGTCAGATCACTTTATGTCTAGAGCATATCATGAACATCGGATTAGAATATTTACAAATGCATACTAATGCATACTAAAGAAACACACTTTACCTAATAGATATATTACACAAGTTGATCTTAACTAAATCCTAAGTGTATAAATATCCTAACATCCCCCCTTAAGAAAAACTTGGGATAGGATTGAAGGATTTACAAAAGTGACACTATTAGGAGAATGAAGGAGGCATTAGAGCCTATCCCCCCTTACGGACACATTCCTGAACTCCTAACATAGATCAAAGTTTAGAAAACTTTTGCTTCTGTAAGAGACTTGGTGAAGATGTCTACAACTTGATCATCTGTAGGGAAATAGAGCATTTCAAGAACACGATCATGAACAAGATTTCTAATGAAGTGCATGTGTAGCTCAATGTGTTTGCTGCGTTGATGTAGAACTGGATCTTTGGAAAGCTTGATGGCACTTTGATTGTCGCACCAAAGTGGAGTAGGTTGTTGCTACTTGAATCCAAACTCTGAAAGGATCTGTCAAAGCCATAAATCTTCCTGACTGGCATTAACTGTGGCTCAATATTCTTCTTATACTGAAGAAAGAGCAAGTGCTTGTTGTTTCTTACAAGCCCAAGTGATAGGTACAGATCCCAAATTGAAAACAGAACCTGTAGTAGACTTCTGATTATCAGGATCTATAGCCCAGTCTGAATCAATGAAACCAACCCACAAATGTTTCCCCCCTGTACTGTAATGAATCCCAAGCCGAATTGTACCTCGAATATATCGAAGTATTCTTTTTGCTGCTTTCCAGTGACTTTCATGAGGAGTTTGCGTATAATGGGAAACACCACCAACGACAAAGGAAAGGTTAGGATGGGAATGAGTCAAGTATAAAAGACTACCAACAAGCTAACGATACAAGGTGGCATCTACTTCAGGGGAAGTACAATTGGTAGAAAGTTTGACTTAAGACTGGAAGGGAGAAGGGGCTGGTTTACAATCTTCCATGTGGAAGCAACGAAGAAGGTCACAAGCATACTTAGACTGGGAAAGAAATATTCCTTCTTTGGTTTGAAAGACTTGGAGACCAAGAAAATAATGCAAATGTCCTAAGTCTAACATTTCAAAATTTTGCTTAAGACTGGATTTCACATGGGTTATAAGTTTAGGGTCACTACCAGTAAGGATAAGATCATCAACATAAAGGACAAGTATGATGAGATGGTTTCCTACTTTCTTGGTATAGACATTGGGGTCAGAATGGCATCTAGAAAAACCAGTTTCAAGGAGAAAGCTATCCATTTTGGCATACCAAGCTCTAGGAGCTTGCTTAAGGCCATATAAGGATTTCTTAAGGAGACAAACAAGGCTAGAGTTATTTTGAACATATCTAGGAGGTTGTTCCATGTAAATTTCCTCATGTAAATCACCATGTAAGACGGTATACTTGACATCCATTTGATGGACTTCCTAGTTATGTAAGGATGCAAGGGAAAGAACAAGGTGGATGGAGTTCATTTTTGCTACAGGGGCAAAGGTTTCATTGTAGTCAATCCCTTCAACTTGGGAAAAAAATTTGGCAACTAACCTTTCCTTAAGTCCTTCAACACTTCCATCTAATGCATACTTAGTTCTGTAGACCCATTTAAATCTGACAATTTTTCTTCCTTTTGGAAGAGGAACAAGATCCCAAGTATCATTCACCATTAAGGAACGATATTCTTCATCCATAGCTGCATCCCAATATGGATTTCCTGAAGCATCTGCAAAAGTTTATGGATCATGATTCTCAGAAACTTGAGCCAAAAGGGAAGAGTCTCACTGAAACTGAGAACGTGTTTGACGTTGATCTCTCGGATCACCGACAAGATCACCAGCTGCTTCACATGTTGAATGGACCCATCGAGGAGGCATTGGTACTGGTGCAATTGGAGGAACATGAGCAGGAAAAGGTGGATTTTCACCCTCACTGTCATCATCAAAAACTGGAGTTTGAAACCTATCAAGGAAGCTGGAAGAAGAAGAAGAAGAAGGAACAATCATCGAATCAGGCTCCCAGGAAAAAAATGGCACACCCGCCAAGTTAGGCTCGCAGGCCAAGACATTTTCATCAAATTTAACATCGCTTCTAATGATTATATAATGTGAATGGGGATGAAGAAGTATATAACCTTTTACATCTTCAGAATATCCAACAAATATGCACTTTTCACTTTTAGGCTGCAATGCTTTCCATTTTTCATCCGGAATGTGAGCCCATGCTTCACAACTAAACACACAAAAGTGACTTACATCTGGTTTAATTTTACTCCATGCTTCTTCTTGTTTTGTACCTTGTAAAACTTTAGTGGCTGTGCAATTAACTATGTAATTTGCATAATTTATGGCCTCAGCCCAATATTGAAGACTTAGTCCCTTAGATTAGATCATACAATTATCCATTTCTTTTAAAGTGCGGTTCTTCCGTTCAGCGACACCATTTTGTTGTGGTGTATATGGAACAGTGTATTATTGTTGGATTCCTTGTTTAGTGCACAAAGTAGTGAACTTGTTGTTAACATATTCTCCTCCATTGTCAGATATTAACTTAATAATTTGATGACCAAATTGTTTTTCAACAAGGGCTTTGTAGGCCAAGAACATGTTAAATTCTTCGCTCTTAACTTTTAGGAAGTAAACCCAAGTGTGTCTGGAGTAGTCATCAATGAAAGCTAAGAAATATTTGAAACCAAAAAAGGATGTAGATGGAAGAGGACCACACAAGTCACTATGCACAAGCTCCAAAGGAACCGAGGTATGCCAAGAGGCACGTTTGTCAAAACTATCCCGATGATGTTTTTCGAGTATACAATTGGAACAAACACCATCCTTGCAACATACCATCAAAAGAGTAGTCACCATATTTTCTTTACATAGTTGTTGCAATGAGCGATAATTTAAGTGACCAAATCACTCATGCCAAAGTTTTCTCAAGTTATCACTATGAGCAAGAAAAACTGAAGGAAAAGGTGATGACCCAAAGTTGTTAAATTTGTACAACCTGGTAATATCATAAACAGTTCCAGTAGCAAGAACATTTTGAGGATTTTTAAAATCCTTGATTACAACTTGGTGAGGTGTAAACATCACAGTTTTACCTTCACCTGAATGAGTAATTTGATAGACTGATAACAAATTGCAGGAAATTTTTGGAACACATAGTACATCACTGAAATGACCATTTTCTATTGGAACTGTTACAGATCCTACAACACTTCGAGATCTATCATCACCAACAAATATTTGTTTGGTGTTACATTCATGCATAGTAGAAAAGATGGCTTGATCCTTAGCCATATGATAAGATGCTCCAGAATCAATAATCCATTCATTTGAAGTAGAAGACGAATATGCAGTATAAGAGTAACCAGAAGCACAAAGTGCATGTCCATGAGAGTTAGATTCTGAAGACGAATCTAGGCTGATGTGGTGCTTCTTCATTGTTGCTTCCAAGGCTGCCATCTTCTTGAAACACTTAGATTCATCATGATTATCTTTCCCACAAAAATTGCAATGATGCTCAGTCTTCTTTCCTTTTGGCTTGGATCCTTTGTCATGTTTTAAAGAAGGAGATGACTGAGAGGGTTTGGGACCTTTGTTGTTTGACTTATTATTGCAAGAATTCTGTTTCTTGGGAGGTTTGGACTTTTCTTTCTGTTGGGACAATAAGGATTTCCCACATGTATCTGCATTGTTAATTATTCCATGATGAATGAGCTTATCTTACTCTCTAATTAAGGAATCACAAAAGGATTCAAGACTAGGCTCTTGATAGCTAGCTGCAGTCAAGGATTCTTTCATGGAGTAGAATGTAGATACAAAAATAGAATATGCAGGTCCAAGTTTGGAAAGAATATGATAAATACATTGTTTGTCTTCTTTCTTAATCTTGCATTCTGCACACAGGATTCTAAGAGTTTTATACTTAGATAAATAGTCCTAAATGCATGAAAAATAATTTGGATTCAAGGAAAGCAACTCATTCTCAAGTTGATGACCCTGAATTTCATTGTGTTTACCAAACACAAATTCCAACTTTTCCCAAGATTTATCAGGTTCATCAATTCCAGATATGTGGAATCGCAAATCAGTAGAGATCGAAATTCCAATCAATCCATGAGCTTCATCACATCTATTTTCCCATTTAATTTTCTTATCATCATCAGTGAATTCTGTTTCTTTCCCTAAGGTTATCCTGAAAAGTCCTCTACTTCATAGAACATCCTCCATACAAGATTTCCATGAGAAATAGTTAGAACTTGTAAGTATAATATCACAAGGGGTGGCCATACTGTAAAATAATGGCTGAAAAAATAGAAACTAACTATTTGGTTGCAAAGAGCTCAAAAAAATATGTGGTTTAAAAAAAAACGGCACTGAAAACTGATTTTGGATGATGAAGTTGTGCTTGATCAAAGAAAATGTTGAAGATGTCCCCAATAGTGACGTGGCAGATATTAACTTGACCAACTAAAAAAAAAAAAACCCCTCTTCCCAAGATCAACCTTTGACAATCACTTTACAATAAAGTTTCTTTGAAGTGAATCACTTTTGTAGAATACGTGACGTTCAGTTTTACAATAATGTTACTTTTAAATAGTGCGGCAATAAATTAAAAGACTTAAGTGACTCACTTTTTATTTTATTTTATTTATGTGAGATGCACTTTTACAATAAAGTAACTTGAAAATAGAAATTGCATGCACTAAAAAATAGATTAATAAGACTTGAACTCAAGACCTATTAAGGAATAAAGCAACTATGGACCAAGTGAGCTAAGTTTAAAAGGTACGTAAAAGAATGGAAATAGGAAGGAGGTTTTTTTTTACTCTTCTCTCTCATTCTCCGTGCTTGCCTTTTTTTCTGCAAAAATCACCAAAAAAATGAAAAACAAAAACAAAAAATCTTTTTCCACACAATGGGGTCAGATCTTCGTTAGCTTACCCGGAAAGTCTACTTTTTCAAGTTTTCTCGATGTTTTTGATTTTCCTTCATCGCACAAGGTGCACGGCAAAGAGCATACGTAGCCGAGAAGATAAGAAAAACACTTTCCCTTACTGTTTCTGATTTTCCGCGATCGTGCAAGGTGCACGGCAAAGAGCATACGTAGTTAGGGAAGGAAACAGTCCGAGACTAAAAAAAAGATCTAATAATAAAAACTGATAAGATATGAGAGATTTAAAAAAAACAAATCCGTCATTGTAACATTATACCTTCAGATTTATCGAAATGGGTGTTTCTGGAACAAACGAAAATGATTTTTGGTGAAACAAAAGCTATTTCCCAATGGAAACAGCACTCCGGATGCAATGGACCAGCTCCCACAAGCCAAAAATACATACAAAATCTAGAACTAGAAACCCTTTCAAAGTTTCGGCAACACCGGTTCCAGATCTTGATCAAAACCAAAAGCGGCTCTTCATAAACGCTCTGATACCATGTTCGGGTACATAGGGTACTACCAAAAGACCGAACACCTTGAGTAATCGCTTCACACAAATAGACCACAGATCAACACATCGATGTTTGTCACGTGGTTAAAACCCTTGAGAGGGAAACAGTCCATGGCCCCAGCCAAATAGCTACTTGGAGCAATTTATTATGCAAAAGAAAGAAAGTTACATGAGCTTCTCATAATCGATCAACTATCCAAGGACCCTCTATGCTCTTTAAATAGAGATCATAGAACAATCAGGTGTTAAGTAACGGATCAATGGTAGGTATGATCTAAGAGAAGTTGAACTGTCGGATCACTTTATGTCTAGAGCGTATTGTGACCGTCAGATTAGAATATTTACAAATGCATACTAAAGAAACACACTTTACCTAATAGATATATTACACAAGTTGATCTTAACTAACTCCTAAGTGTCTAAATATCCTAACAATAGTTGTGTTTGACTTAAAAAATTGTATTGTTATTCTATCACACATAGAACAACCTACATAATATGCATTTCTAAGCGAAAAAATTTCTGGTTTAATGGACACCAAAACCAAGAATTTTGGTCAAGCCATTTGAGCTCATAATAATCTTCCATGAAAGCATTTCAAAACATTCGACTAAAATTGATAATTTTCTAAACAATAACTAATATTTCAACATTTCAAAGCGATCTCATTTGAATCATATTTAATGCTATTAATGAATTTACCATTGGGTGATTAGGTTTAAGTTTCTAGGCTGTGAGCCCATGCTAGTATGTATTGCATTTTCTTATTCCTATATACATAAGTCAATGGTTATATTAAGAAATGGAGCATTGGTACCAACATAACTGGTGAATTAAAATTAGACGAGAGTTTTAGTAATCAAATTTCTTCTTGGGTTTCATCAATTGAAATATGGAGAAACCGACCGCCTAGCAACAAATCATAGCAACATAGAAATAATGACAAACAAGTTTTATGTATACAATATATTTTTTAAGGAAGCCATCTTATACAATAGATAACTACAATGATAAAATAAAAATAGTTTATTGTACTAAGTGCTTGTATTCTTCCCATCTTAAGCCCTCTACGCAAAAAGTAAATTCTCTACAACTTTTTGTCATAAAACAACATCTAATTCAAATCTATAGAGCTCCAAAACACATTTTTTCATTGTTACTTTGTGTCTTGTACATTGGCATGATCATAATCAAGCTAACTGAGTGTCTAGATGGGTGGCATAATATATATATATATATATATATATATATATATATATATCCAAATTGAGGTCGATTGATTCATGTACTTGCAGTTCGGGCATAAAGGAAAATCCTGATAAAACATCACAAACATGTGGAACTGTGCACAAGTCACTGCAATCATCTCTCCTTTATTTTCATCTAAGGGACCATAAAATTTCTTCCTTCTCAATGCATGTTCTTCCTTATGTTGTTGATTCCATATCCGACTATTTTCTAAAAGATTCATTTGGAAGTCCAACTGCATAAGCTGATAACCAGAAACTAGACTTGTTTCTCTTGGATCATGTCAAGTCTTTGCTTTTGTATCTGAATTGTAATAATATAATTCCCCTTCTATAGAAACTCCAAGTTCTAGACATAATTTTTCTGAAGGTGGAGGTCTCATGCAAGTGATCATGGCATCTTTTCATGTTGGAAAGAGTTAGTTTTTTGTGTTCTATCCAAATAAAAAGATTGGCAGTGTCATTGGGAAGGATGGGAGTATTATATAGAGAGTGCATGGAAATTAGGGTTAATGATTTAGTTCCAGGGTATTTTGGTCGCATTATTATTATATCCTCAAATGAGGTATGTTTATTATGTTAATACCAAGAGATTGCTAAGTTTTTAATTGTTTTTCTACACTTTCCTATATCTAATATTGTTCTCTTTTGGCTGGAATAAGAATTTTTATTATAATGTATAGAATTATTGTTATGCTAAATGATATTTTAGTATCCTTTTTTTGAAGATTTGTTTCCATTATGCAAGGGTTGACATATTCTAAGACACCTATTAGTGCATGCTTGTATTCTTGTCTTGACTTTCAAGATGTACATTTTTTGGTTTTTATGTAAAGTGAAGTTAATTGAAACATACTTGGATTAAAAATGATCTAAGTTTTTCACATTAGAGAGTATTCGAGAAATTTGCAATAAAGTTTTTTTAAGTTCCTAACTTTTAGTACAGGTTTGGAGTAGTATTTGCACCATCTTTGGAAAATTTGATAAAAGAGCAATTATTGTTTCTTGATGGAACTTATATATATGTTGTGTTATAGTTATAATTAATCAATATTTATCTACTACAAAAGAAATATTGTAGCATTGTTATGGAGGACATTCATGAATATTGGTAGCTTTACATATATTGTAGGTTCCCAATGGGAAAGATGAGAATGTTCTCATTACCAGAGGGCTTCTCGTACCGACCAATCATGTTGGTTGTCCAATTGGCAGGGATGCATTAGAGGAAATTTCAATTTAAAATTGGCCTTCCAAAAATAATACAAATTCCATGTCATCATGTATTAGCCAATCAAAATGATTTAAAATTAAAAAAGGGAGCACCTCTTAAACAATTTTTTAATATAAATTTGGGGATAGGTATCATTAAAAAAACTACTTTTTTTGTTCATATTTTCGACATATCTCCCTGTGGTTTTACTAAAATTTCGATCGCGAGAGCTCATTAGATGTGGAATCAAATTATGCATCCAACAAGTACCCACTCAACATACTTTTGATGTGCCCCGCTACCCCCAAAAAAAGAAATACTTGAAAAAATGTGATGATGACATCATCATCACATTTTTTCAAGTATTTCTTGTTTTTGGGGGTAGAGAAGCCCATAAAAAGTATGTCGAGTGGGTACTCATTGAATGAGGAATTTAATTCTGCATCCAACAAGATCTCCCATTCGAAATTTGAGGAAAAACATATGGAGATATGTCAAAAATATGAACAAAAAAGTAGTTTGTTCTTTTCTTCCTCCAAAATTAATAAATATTATTTTATTATTTTAACTATTATTTTATTAATTTTACTTAGGATCCCCATTTAAGTTTATGTGGAAATTGAAACCAATTGATATATCAATTACACTCACAAAATTACTAATCAAACATGCAAATTTACACACAAAGGAGACTGAAATTGGAGCATAACACTAATCTATATTAAATAAGTGTACAATAGCCAACCTTGTGAATTCATAGGATGATGTAATAAATAATTACATGAGAGATTCAAATGCATAAATATGCCATTCTAAATAGTCAAAAGCAGGCTTACTAAATCTAGTCAAATCCCCCATAGGTGCATAAAGCAGTTTCCAAAACTGCCTAGGAGCTCACGAATTGGCAAAGTCAAGTAGGCAAGATAATAGGTGATGGAAAGACAACACATACATGTTTTTATTAGGATAAAATAATGGAGGATGATGAGGGAAAAAAACAAGTCAACTCCACCTAGTCTTACTTTCTCTTTTGCCATAAAACTCAGTAAAGCAGGCAATAAAGCAGAAAAAGCAGACATGCGCTAGGGAGGATCTAGAATAAAGAAGATATGCTAAATATGGATTCTAGGAGGTTTCCCAAGCACTCCATGACTCATTTTTAGCAAGTTTGACTTCTAGGACATGTGGAAGACAACTTGCATAGAGTGGAATATTGGAAACTAGGAAAATAAGACAAAAATGGATTAATTAATGTCTAAGGTAGCTAACTATGGGTTGCTTATTCCAACACCTCCCATTAAGCCTAACTTATAAGTAAATATTAGAAAACTATAGGGCCTAGCAACAAGGCTTAGTCACCCTTTACATATTGCATGTCCATTTAACTAAGGAAAGAGGCAAAAACCCAGTGGGAAAATCCTCCATTAAACATGGATAGTAAAACAAAATTTGAAAATCTTGTCATCAATCATGCTTCACAGCATGATCAGAAATCCCTAGTAGTGATTTGAGATTGCTGAATGTATTCTCAGAAAAAACTTTGGTGAAGATGTCAGCTACTTGTTCTGAAGATGCACAGAAGAGTAGGTGAATGGTGCCATCATGCACAAGCTGTCTGGTGTAGTGCATATGTATCTCAATGTGTTTGGTTCTCTGTCTCTGAACTGGATCATTGCAGATTCGAATGGTGCCTTGATTATCACAATAGATAATAGTTGAGAACTTTGATTCGAAGCCACACTCACCAAGTAACCCCTACAACCATAAACATTGAGTTGTTTCATTTACAACTCCTATGTACTCTGCTTCTATAGATGAGAGTGCAATGGCACTCTTTTTCTTGCTTGACCAGCTAATTGGTCCTTTAGCAAGCATGAACACATATCCTAATGTTGAATTTCAATCTGTGTTGTCACCTGCCCAATCAGTATCAGTAAACCCAATCAAATCAAGATCAGATTTATCTTTGTAGAAGATCCCATGAGTTCTTGTTCCCTGAACAAAGTTAAGGATCCTTTTGTCTGCTCTCCAATGGATCTCATGAGGCTGATCCATGTATCTTGAAGCCACACTTACTGCATAATAAATATCAGGTCGAGTGTGTCTAAGGTACAGCAAACACCCAATTAGTTGTCTATATAGTGTACTATCTACCATAGGAGAAGAACCTGCTTCTTCAAGCTTAACTCCTAAAAGGAAGGGAGTCTTGCTTGGCTTGAAATATTTCATGTTGAACTTGTTGGGAAAATACAAATCATACTTGGACTGATGTACTTTTATTCCATGTTGGGATTGAGCAATTTCGAGACCCAAGAATTGGCTCAACAACCCCAAATCAGTCATAGAAAATACATGGTTCATTGCATCCTTCAAGGAGGCAATTTCTTTCTTTGAGCTTCTGGTAATCAAAAGGTAATCCACATACAAGAAAATAATCATCAAAGAACCATGAATCATCTTCAAATAAACATTTGTATCATACTTTCATCCAACAAAACTCAATGACAGCAGAAAGCCATCAATCTTGGCATACCAAGCCCTGGGGGCTTGCTTAACCCATACAATGATTTCTTTATCCTGCACACAAAATATGGATTGGTAACAAACCCTTGAGGTTGCTGCATGTAAACCTATTCATTAATATCTCCATTTAGGAAAGCACACTTCATATCCATGTGATGTACCTCCCACTGCTTCAAAACTGCAATGGCTAAGGCTAGCCTGATGGAGTCCATCTTTGCCACTGGTGCAAAGGTCTCATTGTAGTCAATACCATGTACCTGTGAGTAGCCCTTAGATGCCAATATTTTATTATATTTCAAAGGTGAACCATCATCAGTAAACTTAGTTTTGAAAACTCACTTACATTGAACTAGCTTCCTCCCTAGGGGAAGATCAACCAACTCCCAAGTGTTTTTCTTTGGGAGTGAGCTGAATTCTTCTTTCATGGCTGCTTGCAATATTGGATCATGTGATACATATTCATATGTTTGTGGGTATGATTCAACCATCATATATAATTTCTCAGCAAACAAAGGGTCTTCCATGCTCAAGGCACCCTCAAACTGAGATCTAGTCCTCCTAGGATCACTAGGATTTCCAGCTAGTTCCCCAGCTGCATAAATGGTCTTTGCTGCCCATTTTGGTCTTGTAGGACTGTTAGGATATGCAATTAAATCATCATTATCAGACATATCAGAATCAGCAAACTCATTTGTCTCTTTACTTACATTCAATGGTTCTGGTGGAAAAGAAGACTCTCCAACTTCAACTGCTTCTAAAGGCTCTTCTTGGAACTGAACACTCCTTTCAATGAAGGATTTGTTTGTGCTCAAATTGATAAGATTTTACCCTTTTGAATCTTTAGAGTACCCAACAAATAGGCAATCTTGGCTTTGGGGCTGAAAATCCTTGCTCTTTTCTGTTGGAATTCTAGCCCAAGCCCTTGAGCCAAAAATATTGAAATGGGTCTAATCTGGCTTGTGCCCACTCCATGCTTTGAAAGGAGTCATACCATAAAGCTGTTTATGAGGCACCCTATTTTGTATATAGGATGCACAGTTTATATCCTTGGCCCAAAACTTTGGTGGCAAAGTCTTAGCATCCAACATACAGGTTGCCATCTCTTTCAGTGATCTGTTCTTTCTCTCAGCAACACCATTTTGTTGTGGTGTGTAAGGGATTGAATGCTGCATCTGAATACCTGCATCTTCACAATATTTAATGAAATCAGACTTGACATACTCACCACCATTGTCAGATCTAAGGATCTTGAGTTTCCTCCCAGACTGATTTTCAACCAAAGCCTTAAATATTTTGAAGAGGCCAAAAACTTCAGACTTATGCTTCAGGAAGTAAACCCAACAGTACCTGGAAAAGTCATCTATGAAAGTTAATGCATATTTGGCCTAACTCATTGACATATGAGGCAATGGACCAGCAACATCACTGTGGATCAACTCAAGAGGTGCAAAGGTTCTCTCATGACTAGCTCTCTCAAATTTATGCTCTGGGTGTTTTCCTAGGACACAACCTTGACAGACTCCCTTGGAAAACTTAATATTTGGTAACCTTATGACCATTTATTTTTCATTTAGATTAGAAATATACTTATAGTTAATATGGCCAAATATTTCATGCCAAAGCTTGCTTACCTCATTAGCATGAATCAGAAGAGCAGAGGGGTTTGAGTAGGGTAGAAAATGTGAAAACCAGTATACCTTCGAAGTGTGATCTACAACTCCTTTTGCAATGACTTTACCACTCGAGATCTCCATGATATCAAAATCATCAAGGGAGAATATTACCTTCTTTGGAGACCCTATGTGGTTCATATGATACACTGACAAGAGGTTAGAGGCAAGACCTGGAACATACAATACATTGTTGAACTTACCATGGTCAAGATCAATCCTTCCTTTTCCCAAACTGTCAGTGAGAGAGTCATCTCCCAGCACTATTGGTGGACCTTTCAACATGTCAAGAGCGGAGAATGCCTCCTTGGTTGAAACCATATTTCTTGAAGCTCCAGAGTCTATGATGAAGCTAGGTGAGCTTGATGTGCCAGCAACCAATGTATGAACTCTCTCTCTCTGTCTTCTGAATTTGATCCTCCTTCCCTCTTCTTTGAGCTATCAGGAAGGGATATGTTATTCTTCTCCAGGAGTTGGGTCAGCATGTCAATTTTATTCTTCATGTAGGATCTTTCAGGATGAAATCCCTTACTGCAGTATGTGCACTTGCTCATTTCTCCTTTGTTCTTGTTCTTCTGGAAGTTCTTCTTTGAGCCTTGGGGCTCCTCCTGAGACTTGTTCTTATCTCTATTCTGCTCAGGTGGCTTCTTAGCTTTCTTATTTACTTTTGAATCCACCCTCAAATCTCTAGCAACTAGATCTTGGTCTTTGGAAGGTTTGATGGTGCCCATCATCACCAGTTTATCTTGTTCTTGTGTGAGGGATTCCATGAACTTTGCAAGCTTAGGCATCTTCCAGGCTCGAGTTGTCAACTTGGTGGCATGGAAGGTCGAAAAAAACACTGAATAGTCAGATCCAAGCTTCAAAAGTATGGCCAAAACTAGTTTCCCCTCCTTTTCATTTCCACATTGTTTTAGCTGCAAAACAAGGGATTTAAACTTGGAAAAGTAGAGTTGCAGGGATTCGAAGCTGCTGGGACTCAAGGAGATCAATTCATTCTCAATTTTATGTCCTCTCATCTAATATTTCTTTCCAAAAAGATCTACAGTCTTCTCCCATACTTCATTTGGTGATTTCAATCCATCAAGATGGAAGAGGAGGTCTCTGGATATGCTCAGACACAAGAGACCATAAGCCTCATCCCTCATGTTGTGCCATTTAATTTTCTCTACAGCTGCATTAGGCTCTGCTTCAGTTACCATAGTCACCTTGTAGATACCTTTCTCTGTAAATAGTATCTCCATCTCTGCTTTCCATTCAAAGAAATTAAATGGAGTCAAGATGATCTTCTGAGATTGATCCATAGCTCAGAAATTGTCCCTTCAGTCAGCAGAATAGCTTCCAGTCAAGATGTCAAACCTACAATAGAAATATGGAAGGAGATAAATCAATCTACAAAGGATATAATACCATGTGGAAATTGAACCCAAGTGATATATCAATTTCACTCACAAAATTACTAATCAAACATGCAAATTTACACACAAAGGAGACTGAAATTGGAGCATAACACTAATCTGTATTGAATAAGTGTACAATAGCCAACCTTGTGAATTCATAGGCTGCTGCGATAAATAATTACATGATAGATTTGAATGCATAATGATGCCATTCAAATAGTCAAAAGCAGGCTTACTAAATCTAGTCAAATCCCCCATAGGTGCATAAAGCAGTTTCCAAATCTGCCTAGGAGCTCACAAATTGGCAAATTCAAGTAGGCAAGATAATAGGTGATGGAAATACAAATCATACATTCTTTTATTAGGAGAAAATAATGGAGGATGATGAGGGAAAAAAACAAGTCAAATGCACCTAGTCTTACTTTCCCTTTTTCCATAAAACTCAGTAAAGCAGGCAATAAAGCAGAAAAAACAAACATGCGCTAGGGAGGATCTAAAAGAAGATATGCTAAATATGGATTCCATGAGGTTTCCCAAGCACTCCATGACTCAGTTTTATCAATTTTTACTTCTATTACATGTGGAAGACAACTTGCATAGAGTGGAATATTTGAAACTAGGCAAATAAGACAAAAATGGATTAATTAATGTCTAAGGTAGCTAACTATGGGTTGATTATTCTAACAGTTGAAATTTCCTCTAATGGGGAAATGATTTTTCAAATTAGTTGAAGAACATATGTAAATATTAGAATATTACTAAGAGAATAGCTTCCTCGGTGTGCTTTGGAAGCTGATGAGTTGGTTCAAGTATAACCAATACTTACTTTTTAATAAATTGTTTTTGCAAATTATCTCTGCAAAATTGAAAAATATAGAACAAGTCATATCAGGAATTTGTTCTACTCTTAGAAGATGTAGAGTCTAGGGATTCAAAAGGATCTTTTAATATTAAGTAATCTCTTAGAAGTTTGTAGGGGATATAAGAGTGGTACGAGAAGCTTCGGTTTAGATAAATTCAAAGCTCTATGATAATTTAAACCTTGAAAGGTCCATTCTTGGTGTTATGGTTACTTCATATTTGGCTAGTACAATATCGGGAAGCAATAGAGGAATGTTTGAGAATGCATCTTAAGTAGATATTTATTTTCTAGTATGTCTTTTCAAGGTGGTGGTTATTCTACATCAAGCTATCCTACTATGTCATCTTCACCATGACCATGGTGATCAAAGTCTAGCTTTGTATATACAATTAATAGTTATATTCTAAAATTATGGCTTGAGCTAATTTTTTCGAAGTGAAATGGCATGACATTATCCTTCTCCTAATACTTGTGTGCAGGATAACTGGCCAATAATCGCAACCTGCATATATAAATATAGAATCTTCCATATCCATGTACAAGTTCATTAAATACTCTTATATTAAGAATCTTTCTAATATTGAAGCAATTGTTGCAATCCTCCTGTAATGATAATAATTAACTGCATTGTGGTGTATATTTATAGTAGGAAAGTTTAGTAAAAATTTTGATTTAATTTTAGTTTTGAAATTAACCTAAGTAGTTCATGAAATTATTTTCAAATATATTAGGCCCTAAATATTAGTTTGTAATTATACGATAGAGTTTTCATTACAAACTAAATACAAGTTACAAGACCTTAAATGTAATATCCACAAATTTTGGACTCTATTGTCTTTTATATTTTGATAATTTCAATTTGGTTTTTAAATATGCCATGGCTACATTTGGATAAAGTAATTGAATGGAAAAAATGCTAGAAAAAAATCCATGAGGTATTTATTAGTGGCATCTATGTAAACTATTAATAAATATTTTATATGTAATTATTCCATGAAAACCAATTGAGTGAGACCTATGACTCCGTGAAAGGAAAACCGGAAAACATAATTCTAAGTTTGAAATGGTTAATGATTGCCAAGTGTCATATTAAACCAAACCCCTAGTAATAGCCATGTTCCATGTAAGGAGGAAATGGAAGCCAAGAAGAGGGATGCCTCGAGGGAGGCATACTATTTTGAGCACTAAAGAAGAAAGGTGTTAGGTATGCAATGGAAAACAATATCACCATAGCCCATTATATGAGCTGATAGTTCTTATGTATTGTCTTGAGAACTTAGAAAAATTTTAGGTACAATAAGGTACTGGAACCCTCATAGTGTGTGACTGAATATAATTCAGTGATCAACTTTGAGAGAGAGAGAACGTCTATTACTTAAGAAAAGTTGTTAAACCATTTGTCTGTATAGTGTCATGACTCATATCTGAGGTGGCTACAAGAGTAATAAGTGACTAAAATACTTAGTAAGTTTACAAATAGGATGTCCATGGGCCTAACTAGTTGGTTCCAAAATTAGTTAAATATTTGTAACAGTTAAGTGTTTTGTATTGTTCAACTTTACTATGAAATAGTGTAACATCCATAGTTGGATATTCTCAATTAAGTAATTTATGAAATAACCCACATATCCGTAGATAGTAAAAATATGAATAAATTGATAGATAAGTCCAAATTACAATTGAGGGCCCGCTATTTATATTTTGGCGGAATACCCTTTCATTAAGAGTCATGTATTTTTGTACATACATTATTATTTATTATTTATTTTATATATATGTTGATATTTATTATTATTATTATTGTTATTGTGTGTTGTTATTTTTTAAGTTTGTTACATTGTCATTCCCTTAGAAAGGCTTTGTCCTCAAAGCCTTAGAATGTTTCTGCATCATTGTTTGTGGTGTGGCAGTTGACGAAACATGTCGATACGAACTACTAAGAGTTGAGCACAAATTCTGATATGTGGACGAATCAATTCATCCCAAATAGATTTGTTATGGACTGTTGGCATTCCATACTGATGTATCGTTAGGAGATTTGATCACATTGGTACCGCTATCTTTCGACATCTCCCACTTTTTAGAATATTTGTTTTTATGGTTGGGGTGTCAATATGGAATTTTCACAATGTCAGTTTATTTTACAAGTGTCATTTTTTTAGCATTGATCTGAGCAGAAAGTTGTATTTTTATCTCTTGGGGTTTTAAGGTTTCGTTCTATATCGTTTCCAACTTGTTTTCTAACTACATGTTATCATTTTGAAACTTCTTAATCACTTCTACATGTGATTTTTTGTCATCTTCAGACTTCTTAAGTTGTTCCTTAAGATCCTCGTTATGCCTTCTGATACAATGATTTTATTCCTATTTGTCTAGAAGTTTTCCTTCAATGTCTTTTGTAGATTGTTCTGTCTTCCAACTACTTTTCAACTTCTTAATTTTTGTGACTAGTGTCTTGTTATTATTTCTTAATCTGAAAATTTCTTCAGAATTGCATGATAACACCTCGTTGACTTTTGTCAGTTCTAACTTATGTGTCTTCTTACTATCGTCATACTGTTGCTGGAGTTTTTCTTTTTGTTGTTTATGATGACGTAACTCTATTTCTTGATTTTCTAACTTCATCTGGACTTGTGCTAATTCAACATATTTTTCCATGATGAATTTGTTTAGATGCTTTAATTCTTCTTCTAATTCATTATCGCATCCATATGGTGATTTGTTGTCATTTTTTGACTTTCTGATCTCGTCTTCTAAGTTTTGATTATGAATTTTTAAACATGATATTTCTTTATCCTGATCAGATAACATTTTCTTGTTATCACTTATGGTTCATTCTAGTTGTCGATTTTGATTCCATAAGTGACGATTCTCATTGTCTCTCCACTCTTTCAACCACTTCTGCGTCCCAATGTCAGCTTGTATACTTTTATTGATATCCTTATATTGCTCTAACTCGTCTATTGTTGTTTGTAGCTGTGACTTCATTTCCGAATATGTAGGTGCCATTGTTTGTGACTATGTTTCTACTTCACTTTTGTCTTCTTTTCTTTTTCTCTTTTTTTTGACCTTCCTTTTTTTATGACAATCTTCCTTCTTCTTCTCTTTTTTTATTTCCAATAGTTTTGTAAAATGTGAGTAGATTGGGTGGTTGGGAGGAATAAGTGTTACCTTCCCCACCTAGGTTCAAATCTCACTTGCTTCTTTGTAGTTATTATTATGCACTTTTTATATTCAATCCCAAACCCACTTTAAAAAAACCACATGTGGTTACACTCTTGCCTTCTTCTTTTTTAACTTTTCTTTTCTTTTCTTTTCTTTTATCTATTTTTTTGAGGGGGTTACTTTTACCTTTTTATTTTTATTTTTTTAAGGACAAAGTCTTATTTTTTGGGGAAACCCAAATCTACACAAGGTATAAATAATGTTGTCCAAGGTTTGTATAGCTTTGATACCATGTAACATCCATAGTTGGATATTCTCAATTAAGTAATTTCTGAAATAACCCACATATCCGTAGATAATAAAATATGAATAAATTGATAGATAAGTCCAAATTACAATTGAGGGTCCGTTATTTATATTTTGGCGGAATACCCTTTCATTAAGAGTCATGTATTTCCGTACAGACATTATTAATTATTATTATTTATTTTATATATATGTTGATGTTTATTATTATTGTTGTTGTTACTATTTGTTGTTATTATTTAAGTTTGTTACAAATAGAGTGTTTTGTTTTGAAGAGTTTTGCAGCCTGTAGATTATAATTTTCTTTTTAATTAATGATGAATTCGTGTGGAAAGATAACTCATATTTTTTAATAAAAAATGTGCTATGTTTATTTTATTTTATATATCTATTGATCCAAATTCAAAAAAAAGAGAATTTATTGATAATTATTAGCATTATACTATTATTTTATTCAGCTTCCTATTTGCTTATAATAGGCTACATTAGGGCTCTTGTTTGTTACAACATGATTATATGATAGAAAGGGGTATTAAAAATGGATTTGATAAAAATGGATACCTACAATATCTTGTGAAACTAAGGGTTTTTTTAATTGGAAAGGTATATTGGGAAGGGGGTTCAACAATTTAGTTTTCGAGGATTTTTCAATATTTTGTGAAATTAAAAATATTTTTAATATTTAGTGAAATTAGGAATATTCTTTAATATCGAGGTTTTGTTTTGTCTTATTGGATTTCAAAGTCTGATAACATTTCCATATCCATGCACATGGTTTTTATAACTTGCTTGATCATATCTTATGAACTTATACTATCTATCATCCTTTTCCATCGATTTGATAGTTAAAGGCATGTATTGATAATTTTACCATTATAGAGGACTTTGTAAGTTAGGGTCCCAAATTCTTAAAGATTGATAGCTCAATGGAAGAGCATATGCATTACAAGGAGGAGGTTGGTGGTTTGATTTCTCTGTCCCGTATTGATATTCCAATATCAGTTAAAAATGACTAAATTAGTGACAAAAAAATGGGAGATAAGTGACCAAAAAATGAGAGATAAGCGACAAAAAAATGGCCAAAATTCGCATATAAATGACTAACTAGTAGTTTTGGTGGACAATTTCTGGTCTCTTTTCACACGACAAAAATGTGGTCATATATAATTTGGTCATTTATAGCTTGTCTTGTGGTCATTATTTTAGTCGTATATTTCATCATTAAATGTCACAATTAATGAACAAATTAATGACCACAAGAAAAGTTATAAATGACCAAACTAAATATGACCATATTTTCAGTCGTTTGATAAGAGACTGAAAATTAGCCACCAGTGATTGCCAATCAAAATTGGTCATTTATATGTGGACTTTGGTCAATATTTTGGTCACTTATCTCTCATTTTGTAGTAGTGAAAGAAGGGTTCCTTGTTTGAGTGAGAGCAATGGAAGAAGAAGGAAAGTTTAGGGTCAATAAATTTAATTGCCAAAAATACCAATTGTGGAATATGCAAATGGAGGACTATATGTACTAAAATTATATGTTCCTATTGTTAGGTGGAAGAAAGAAAAAAACCGACAGCTATGAAGGACGGAGAATGAGTGATTCTTAATAGAAAGGAACTAGTACGAACAATACGATTGTGCTTGGCTTCGTTGATGGCTTTCAACAATTCAAAATAGGAGACAACGGAGGGTGTGATGAGCACATTGGCTAATCTCTATGAAAAGCCTCAAATTCCAACAAGGTATTTCTAATGAAGTGTTTATTTAATATGAATAGGTTATAAGGTGTATTTCATTGCTAACTATTTAAATGAATTTAATATGATTACTAATTAGCTAAGTTCTCCATGAGTGAACTTTAATGATGAGGTTAGGGCTCTTATAATATTGTGCTCATTGCAAGAAAGATGGAATGGATTAGTCATGATTGTAAGTAAGTTTGTCTCTGGTTCAAACACTCTTAAATTTGATGATTTTGTTGGTGTTATTCTAAGTTAGGAAATGCAAAGAAAAAGCATAGTTGAGACATGAGTTAATGCGTTGACCATGCAGGGTAGGGGAAGAAAAGGGAGAGATGAAAAGGTATGGTTTATCTCAACATGTCTAGAAAGGGAATATCCAAGTCCATACTTGGAAAGATAGTGTTGGAACTATGGTAAGAGAGGAAATTTGAACAAAAATACAAAGATCCAAAGAAGAAAGGAGACATGCAATAGGAGACTACTTAGGAAGCTAATGTAGCAGGTGATGAGTTAGAATATGCTTTGATTCTTGCACTAGATAATGCTAGTGATTGCTGGGTAGTAGATTCAGGGGCTTCATGTCATGCTACACCCCATAGGAATTTTTTTCATGATTATGTTCCAAGTGATTTTGGACATGTTTTATTGGGGGATGATGAACCATGTAAAATTGTTAGAATGGGTAAGGTACGAATTAAGTTAAATAATGGAAATGAATGGTTGTTAAAACATGTAAGGAATATTCCTACTATGAAAATAAATATGATCTCAATAGGGAAGTTGGGAGACAGTGGTTGTGTGTCTACATTTGGAACAATGTGGCGGAAGATCACTAAAGGAGCACTTATAATAGAAAAAGGATACATGATAGGTGCATTGTATTTATCTCCTAATAAAACTGATTTTTCTATCTTCGTAGCTTCCACATAAAAATGTACAATGTTCTGGCATATGTTAGTTTTCTTATATCTTATTAGCTTAATTATAATATTTTTCTAAAATAATAACAAGTACAACAACATGCATAACATATAACAGATACACAAGACACAAACATTTTCATCAAGGAAACCATAAAGGAGAAAACCCTGCAAGCTTTCTCAAAATAGTACAGTCACAAAGACTGTGTCATAAGGTGATAAAACCCAGTAATAAGAAGTATTATGTATCTATCTATCTATCCTCCCTTGTCTCTCTCTCTCTCTCTCATATGAAACTGAGTGAGGTGAGGTGTGTATAAATGAGGGAGAGTGCCTCACTATTTATACCCTTCAAATGACTGACCTTTTACATTAATGGGGCTGACTTGTTTCCTTAATAGGGAAAAATTCTCCTAAAGAGACTCCAAATATGCATTACATGATGTTACAATGGGGACTATTGCCCCGGTTTAGAACATAGATTGTACCTCAAGGTCTAGACACAATAAAAACATCCCACAAGAAGGTAAACACATTTACAATGGGGTTATAACAACATATAATGATAATATACATCAGAATATATCCCAAAGTTACAAATACATCAACACTCCCTCTTAAATTGGAAGGTATTTTGTCTCTTCCACGGTCATCAATAAAAGTGGTCAAGTCTTCATCACAGAGTTATCATCATGGAGTCATAGAGTCATCATCATAGTTGTTTCCATCATCTTCTTATTATTGATCATCGAATGGTACTATCAGGAATTGGAAGTTTCTACAGAGATAACCCTTTTTCATGTTGGGTGTAGGCCTATTCCTCATCTAGGTATTCATCACATCTCAAGAAAACCATCACATCGGAACTATCCAAGACCTTCTTTACATTTCCATAGAGAAAAATTGCATCTCCTACCTTTATGTTGTTGTATCCATATCATCTATTTTGTCTTGCACAAAACAAAATAGAGCACACAGAGAAATTCAGGGATAATTTTAGGGGCGAATTTTATCCCAGTGGGATATTTTTCCATGTTTTTCTCCACAAAAAGATTCACCATTTTGCATTTTTTGAAGCCTTGTTTTGCCCAATTTTGATGGGGTAAAAATTTTTCACCCTAAAAATCGCCAAATTATTGTATAAACGATATAAAATCCTTGGAAATTAAAATATTTTTTGAAAAATATCGCCAATCATTTTATAGTTGGTGTTTTAAGAATTGGTAATATTCGCCAACATTTATAGACTTTTAAATAAGTATGGTTCCTTAAAATAATCCATGCAGAGAATCCATGGTTAACCTGCATTCTACCTGTTACCACCTAAGTTGTACTTAGTCGATGTTATCAAGTGAGCCTGTTGAATCAGACAAAGATGATTTGTTCGGACTTCAGAAGACCTTCAGACTTGCTTCTGGGAAGTGTTTTTTTTTATCTACCACATGTTCATACCCCCTTGGGGGAGTTGTAATAAAATGTTCTAGAATTGTAGGTTCTGTAAAAGACTCGGTCTCTTGGACTCATTTGTCAATTTGATCAACCTAGACTGTTTTTTCCCTTGGTTATTATTGGTTGTTGAATAAACAACTGATAATTTCTAAGTTTTTCAGTCAATACCTCCAAAGTTGTGGTGGTTGGATTGACATTTTGGCCTATTAAGGTTATTAGAGTCGGTGTGTCAATGTATAAACACGCTAGGAATTATGGTTGAGTCATATGAACATGTGATAAGTCTCCCTAGGTTTCATTTGTTTTTTTAATTTTTAATTTTAATTTTTCCACAAAACTTAGGCTATTTTTTAATAGTCTAAATGGAAAAAATGGTATTGTAATAAAAGTGGGGTTAAAATTCAGTTTCAATCATGGAGGTGCTCATTTTCTAACTCAGAGCACCCGATTAACTCATAAACCCACTTTTCCTAAGTTTTGAGTGATTTTTCCATCACTCAGGTAAGAAAATCCAAAAAAATCAAATATTAATTAATCTAATTAAAAATTAATTAAATAATGGAGCAAATCCATGTTCCTAAATTAGTGGGATTTTCTCCGATTTTATTGAAATTAGTCTCATCGGCTTTGGATTAACCGGTATTTATCATTCCTTGACTGAAGGCATTGATCAGGGCTGGAGAGGAGCTTAACTAGCTCACACAAGTCTGAGGGTTGCGCCCTATTTCTCTCTCCTCCACACGTGTGGATCAATATGGTAGTTGTTTGATGGGTGGGTCAGTTCACTAAGTGAGGTGTAACTCTGATTTGGAGTTCCAGTCTAGTTAGAGTTAGTTCATCATCATATTAGGATCAACTTAACTCTTCATCAACTGTAGTCTCTCCTTCAGTCAAGCATGCACCCCTCTTGGCCAGTCTTGCTATAAAATTGAAGCTGCCATTCCCTTATCAAAGTTAGTTTGAGTTGAAGATAATAGGTTTTCTATTGTAATATTGTTGTAATATTTTCATTGTTGGAATAAAGAAGATTTGGAGGCTAAATGGTGTAATGCTCCATGTGTGTAGAATAAGCATTGTCTTGCAGCTATTGATGTTGCTAGTCATTCTCTCAATTTATGCATTGAACCTTGTCTGGCTTGAATGATTCAGCTGAATCAATAGGAGTGTATTTGGGAAAGTAAGATTACTTGTTTTCTATATCTCACAGCATATGTGTTTTAAGATCTATATTATACATGTTTAATAAGCTTATTTGCATGAAATTCTTGTCTCTTTTTCATATATATATATATCCATATATCATAAGGTTTTGTGCAAGGTTGTGTGTTTAGCTTTCAGGTGGCAAGGATTGGATGAGCTGTGGATCTAGTTTGACTCCACTGTACATCCAAAAAAAAATTGAAGGCATTGCCCCTCTGTATTCCACTAACAAGTTTCCCTTGCAGATCTATCCAACAAGAATCCTTTCCCCTTCTCTTCCTCCATTTCATTAAAATAAATCTTCCAGTTACTTGTTCGTCCTCTTATGATTAGATATACTTCTAAAAATTTCTTATACATTGTTAGATCTAGTTCCTAAGAGTCTTGTTTCTTAGACCTGAAATTTCATAAAGAATATCATAATTTAAAGATAGATCTAGGTGAAGAAATTCCTTTTTGCAAGTAGCTAAATCATAGATCTAAAGCTTGCTCATATGGTAGTTTCTTTTTTCAATCTTTAAATATTTAAATTCTGCAAGAAAGTGCACATAAAATTGGTGGCCAAAAAATCAATCCAAGATCCCAAGGAAAGCTTGTTTGCCTCGGTTCCCTTTCGCAAAACTAAATTGTTCCTTTCTAACAATTTTTAACTTAGTCTTTTTTTCGGTAACTAGTATGGTGACCCAAAGCACTTTTAAAGTATTTTTGGGCATCTTTTATTTTAATATATTCCTGGTTTTTAACAGTTTTAACAAAAAAAGAGAAGGAGACTCTTCACGTTTTTCGACTCTTGGGCGAACCGGAGCTTCCCAAAGGCTTCCCCCACTGTTGTGCTTCCTTTTAGGCTTGTTGTAAGCCTTTTGGATCCCAGATAACAAGGACCAAAGTGAAATTAGTTTTTTGATATTGTAACCTTTAATAATAAATAATCACTTTGAGTAGGATCTTTCGAGCCCACTCCCCATCCCCCCTAGGGGGATCCGCTTTTGTTTCACTTTTTTTCACTTTTTCCCATTTTTTTTCTCTAGCTTAGTCTTGTCGTGAAGGATTGTATACTTTGATTGTATTTTTCATTATTCCATATTTTGAAATCTAAGTAATACTAATACTTACCCCATGAATCCTCGATTGAACCGAAAGGTGAAAGAGGACCGTGGTAGGATTAATTAGAAAACATGTTGTGTGTGTTTTTGCTTCTATTTTCATTGTTATTTTTCACAAGAAAGAAGTAAAGTTAACCCCTCCTTGATTTCCCAATTGAGGTCCACTTGGACCAAAAGATATTCCTGCAAGGTCTTTTTTTTAACAAGAACACGCTCTTAAAATTTACTAAAATTTACAAGAATCCAGTGTGTATTCCCTACACTTTGTTATGGTTCATTTGATTAGGCAAGCTACATCAAAAGCAATGCGAGTGACTAGAATAATTAGTATTCGCTTTCCTAATTAACCACCACAGAAGAAAATCCAACACCTCGATTAGACTGTAAACGGTGGAAAAATACCCAAAGGAAGTGGGAACTACTGGACAGTGACCTCGAGGCACTGATCTCTGTTACATCCTAGCAGGTGTATTATGAACATAGTCTTAGAGACTCCATCCATCCCACACATTCCTTACAGGTAGTCGTAGCAATTGTTACTTTTGGACATATTCCAAGTACCCCCCGGGTACATCCAAAGTTCCATGCGCCTAATTTAATTCTCTCATCTTTTCACATTCATTTAAAATGTACCAAGATGCAATTGCACAACATTCACTCCAGCACTACACCATTCTTGTTAGTTTTTCAACATTAAGTTAGCATTATGTTAGGATATTTACTAAGAGAATAACAAGTACATCAATCAAACACAAGAGACAATGAACACAATGTTTTTGATCGGGGAAACCATAAATGGAGAAAACCTCACAACTTCCTCAAATATAGGATTAGCACAAGATGTAAAACCCCAAAATAGTAAGATGCACTCCTGACAGTAGTAATCTTCTTCTTGTCTAGCCCCAGTGTCTTCTCCTTCCTCAACTATGCGCTACACTTGAGTGTGTGAGTGATGTGTGCTAAATAGAGATCCCAGCTCTCTATTTATACTAATCCTGACATGACTAAAACCCTATTAGGGCTGAACTCTACTAGGAGAGTCTAATAACCCTAGTGCCCTCGAACTGTGGGGACTTTAACCCTTACACAATCGGAGGGTTACCCACTATGACTTAACATGACTTGTTTACATTATTGGTCCTCTCAATCGGAACATTGGGGCATGACAACATGACTCAAATACATAATAGATACATCTCGGAATAAACATCGGGTTACAATACCTAAGATACATAGATGAATACATTATGAAGTTACAAATACATCAACACTCCCTCTTAACTAGGAAGGTATTATTTTGACACAATTTTCAGCACTGGTCTTCTTCTCTGTATCAACTGGATCATCTTGTCATCTGCATCTCGAGTCTTCTGAGTCTTCAAGTCATATTTGTCTTCAAGTCATCTTCATTCTTTGAATCTAGATCATCTCTCGATCTGGATCATCATGGGACATCATTACTAGTTCTGGATCATCTCTCGATTTGGATCATCATCACTCAATCTGGATAATCACTTGATCTGGATCATCATCACTGGACTGGATCTGGATCATCACTCGATCTGGATCTAGATCTAGATCATCTCTCGATCTGGATCATCACTCGATCTGAATCTCTCGGAGTCATTATAACTGGATCTGGATCATAGCTCGATCTGGATCTCACATGGTCATCATCATGTGTGTGCTATCTTGTCATAGGAAGTTCTACAGATCCAGTATTCTTTCATGTTGGGTGTATTCCTACCTCCTCATAGGTATTTGGTAGCCCTTACATCTTACCTACTCGTCAGAATGGCCGGCACTCACATCTGACCTACTTGTCAGAAAGGCAGTAGCCCTTATATCTAATCATATAGGACCTAATCCTACAGTCACATAAGAATGGCCAGCACTCACATCTGACCTACTCATGAGAAATGCGGTAGCCCTTACATCTATGTAGGAGCTCATCCTACATCAGAATGGCCAGCACTCACATCTGACCTACTCATTAGAATGGTGGTAGCCCTTACATCTGTCCTACTCGACAGAATGGCTAGCACTCACATCTGACCTACTCGTCAGAATGGCGGTAGCCCTTACATCTATCCTACTCGAAAGAATGGCCAGCACTCACATCTGACATGGGAGGAACCAAATCCTTTAGTCATGAACAGAATGGCTCTACCCTTACATCTGACCTGCTCGTCAGAATGGTGATAGCCCTTACATCTGTCCTACTCAATAGAATGGCCAGCACTCACATCTGACATGGGAGGAACCAAATCCTTTAGCCATGAACAGAATGGATCTGCCCTTACATCTGACCTGCTCGTCAAAATGGTGGTAGCCATTACATCTGTCCTACTCAACAGAATGGCCAGCACTCACATCTGACATGGGAGGAACTGAATCCTCTCACCATGACAGAATGGCTTAGCCCTTATATCTGACCTGCTCGTCAGAATGGCTTTGGGACTCATCACTTTCCCTTGGAGGAAACCTCGATCTAGAAAACACCAAGCCTCTCCCTGAAGTACTTGAAATTCACTTTGGATAATGGCTTTGTCAACACATCAGCTATCTGTTCCTCCGTTGGAACATACTGGAGCTTCACTACTCCTCTTTGTACCATATCCCTGATATAGTGATACTTGATCTCGATATGCTTCAACTTGTCATGGAACACTAGATTCTTTGACAACTTTATGCAACTCTGGTTGTCACAATGTATACAAGTAGCATCCATCTGGAGATCAAATAAATCAGACAGTAGCTTCCTCAGCCATACCACCTCACAACTAGTTGAACAAGCTACGACATACTCTGCTTCAGCTATACTTAGTGCCACACATGATTGCTTCTTGCTAAACCAAGAGATCACACTTGATCCCATACTAAAGTAACACCCTAAAGTGTTCTTCCTATCGATGGCACTGCTTGCCCAAACTGAATCAACATAACCCTCCAGATTAATCTTTTGATTCGCATCATACTTGAGCCCATAATCAACTGTACCCTCAAGTACCTCAGAATAATCTTTGCAGTAATCAAGTGAACATTTCTCAGATCTGTCAAGAATTGGCTCAAGGTGTTCACAGCAAAGCAAATGTCTGGTCTTGTGTTCATCAGGTACATCAATGACCTAATCATCTGACGATACATTGTAGCATCAAACGTCTCTAAAGAAGCATCATTCAATAGCTTTAGTTTCGATGCCATAGGTGTGGCCATAATCTTGCATTCCATCATCCCAAACCTCTTCAGGATCTCTACTGCATACTTCCCTTGTCCAAGGAAAATTCCATCTACACTCTACCACACCTCCATACCTAGAAAGTAATGCATCATACCCAATTCCTTCATCTTGAACTCGACAGCAAGATTTCTCTTTGTATCAGTAATCAACCCATCCATACTTGTCACAAACATATCATCTACATATAGTAGAAGCATCACTGGGTTTCCATATTTAACCATGTAGTAAAGGTTGGAATCTGCTTTACTCTTGGTAAATCCCAAACTGGATAGAAGGCTATCAATTCTATCGTACCATGTCCTGGGTGCTTGTTTCAAACCATACAGGGCTTTCTTCAATCTGCATACATGAGACTCCCTATCATGTGTCTCAAAACCGAGTGGTTGTTCTACATACACTTCCTCTTCCACTACACCATTCAAGAAGGCAGTCTTGACATCCATTTGGTGTATCTTCCATTTCATCACTGTAGCCAGAGCAAGTACTGATATGATGGAAGTGTATCTGGCTATAGGTGCAAAGGTCTCTTCATAGTCTATTCCCTCTTTCTAAGAGAAACCTCGAGCTACAAGTCTTGCCTTATACTTTTCAATGCTACCATCTACAGCATGTTTGATCTTGTAGATCCATTTGGAAGTTACAACTGAATTCCTATCTGCTCTTCGGAAAACATCCCAAACATCATTCTTCATGATTGATTGGTACTCTTCAATCATAGCATCCTTCCATTCTTTCGTTATGCCGCTTCTTCATAACTGGAAGGTTCTTTATCAATGAAATCACATAGTAAAGCTACATACTCGGAACAGGATCTGGTCCTCTTTCTTTCTCTGTGATTCTCTTTTGGAGCCCCATATCTTTTTGCACCTTGGATAAGTTCTCGTACCCAAGCAGGTTTCCTCTTATGAGTATTCTTCTCCAGAGGTGGATCTATAAGTCTTTGTGGTTCTTCAAATTTTCGATCTTCTTCTCGCGTTTCTTCGTTCATGGTTGTATCATGAGTTCTGGGTGCTTCTACTTCTTCAGGTTCTTTAATAGGTCTCTTCCTAGATTTGCTGTAAGTTGTGTCTTCATCAAATGTCACATCCCTACTGATGTCAATCTTCTTATATCTGGGGAAATATATTCTATAATCCTTAGAGCCTTCAAAGTATCCCACAAATATACCCTTCTTTCCTGAAGGATCTAATTTAGACCTCTTCTCTTTTGGAATGTGGATGTACATAGGACATCCAAATATTTTGAGATGGCTGACTTCTGGTTTATTGCTGGATAAGACTTCTTCAGGAGTCTTGTTCTCGAGTACTCTATGTGGAGTACGGTTCTATACATACGCCGCTGTTCTGGCAGCTTCTGCCCAAATATGCATACGAAGGTCTTGATCATGAACCATTGCTTTTGCAACTTCCATGGTAGTTTTGTTCTTCTGTTCCACAACCCCATTCTGTTGTGGACTATAAGGAGTGGACAGCTCTGTCTTAATCCCTAATTCTTTGCATAGCTCTTTGAATTCATTTGAAGTTAATTCTCTGCCATTTTCTGATCGAATGGTCTTGATCTTCTTTTCAGTATGGTTTTCGATCAAGGCTTTGAATTCTTTGAACTTACTGAATTCTTCGTCTTTTTTCTTCATGAAGTAAACCCATGTCTTCCTAGAAAAATCATCAATAAAAGAAGCATAATATGCATACCCACTTAGATATTTTGATGACATAGGACTGCATACATCAGAGTGGATTATTTCCAAGACTCCTTTTTCTTTGCTTTCACTGCTTGGAAATTTCTTCTTTGTATTCTTTCCTTTCGCACATCCTTTGCAGACCCCATCATGTTTTGCTTGAATTTCTAGAAGACCTTCGATAGCTTTGCTTGCAATAAGTAGTGCTCTGTAATGCACATGTGCAAGCCTTCTATGCCAAAGTTCACTTGGCTCTACTGTGTCATGGACCAAGGCTTGTTCTGGATGGCCCTTCAATTTGTATAATCCTCCTTCTTGTTCTCCAATTACTACCACATCATCGATATTCTTTCCTTTTGGCCACATGATGACTTGACCATCTATGAATGCAACTCACATTCCTTTTGCATCTAATGCTGATATGGAGAGAAGGCTCTTCTTGAGTCCTGGCACAAACAATACTTCTTTCATTGTTAGGGATTTTCCAGAGTCTAACTTATATGAAGATTCCCCACTACCTTTTATTGGATATTGGTAGTCATCTCCTAGTTTTACCTTGTGAGGTGATTCATGCTCTGACAATCTCACAAAGGATTCCTTAAATCCAGTCATATGTTTGGAAGCCCCACTATATATAAGCCAATCATCACTACCATGAGTAATGTTACCTATAAGAGTTGATATCAGAACATATTCATCCTCGCTTGAAGAATCTTCACTTTCATATCTGGATCTTTTTCTGGATGGTTCATCATCCTCTACAGCATGAGCATGATGTCTTTTTTTGTTGCTCTTCTTTACTATCTTCTATTTGTTAGGAAAATTCCTTGCATAGTCTCCTGCTTCATCATAAGTATAGCATATGATCCTAGATACATCTCTTCTAGTATTATCTTTGTGAAAGTGCTTACCTCTGGAACCATGAGATCTTCTCTTGCTTGACTTGGAGTGAGACTTGGAGTGTACCGTAAGAGCTTGGTCTTCACTTCCCATCTTCTCTTCTCCAGCTGCTATCCGATCTTCTTCTTGAGAGAACTCTTCCCATAGTCTTTTGAACTTGACTAACTTCTTCTTAGCATAGATTCCTTGGATGAAAGAATCCTATGACCTAGAAAGGCCATTCAATGTAGTCATTACAATATCTGCATTTTCCACTTCTTCATCAACTGCTTCTAGTTGTTCTTTGACCTGAGAAACTCTTGTGAAGTAATACTAGATTGTTTCTACATTCTAAATCTTCACATTCTTCAGTTGGTTTCTCAGGGTCATCTTCCTATTGATGTTCTTCCCTTCAAACAATTTGGTTAGGGCATCAAACATAGCTTTAGGTGTCTTGAGAGAGGACACCTGTGGGATAAGGTGATCCTTGATAGAATCAGCAATGATCCTCTTTTCCATAACCATCTTTTTCTTATGTAAGGCCTTCGCCTCATCTCCCTCTAGAACTGGAACCTCCTCATGGATGTAGGAGTCTAATTCATTTTCTTCCAGGACCAAGGAGATCCTATACTTCCAGGCTCGGAAGTTATCAGCTCCCTCAAGTTCATCAAGCTTGGTATGATGAGACATCTTAACTGAGAACCTCAAATGGAAATTCAAAATATTTTAAATCTTACCAGGTTCAAGATGTCAAATCTGAAACTTGAGCTGAAATCCTGCAGAGCTAGTTCAAGAGCAAATTAGGGTTTTTCTTTTCCGGAGTTCTATCCACCCAAATTCCTTGAAATTTGTCCCTAACTTCGATTTTGGGGAGGAGATCAATCTAGGCCTGGGCTCACTAAAAAATTCATCTTCTGTGAAAAGGCGTAATTTCCGACAGCAGTGACAGGTCCAAAACTGAAAAACCTCAGAATTGGATTTTTCTTTGATAGAAAGATGCGCCCTAAGGAGGAGAGTTGTTCCACCTTACTTTTACTGAAAATCTATGGAGGAATATCCACAAACTAGGAAGCCCTAGTTCCTGCAGCTGCACGGTGTCTTCTTCTTAGGTTAGCTCTGATACCATGTTAGTTTTTCAACATTAAGCTAGCATTATGTTAGGATCTTTACTGAGAGAATAACAAGTACAACAATCAAACACAAGAGACAATGAACACCGTTTTTTTTATCGGGGAAACCATAAATGGAGAAAACCCCGCAACTTCCTCAGAGATAGGATCAGCACAAGATGTAAAACCCCAAAACAATAAGATGCACTCTCGACAGCAGTAATATTCTTCTTGTCTAGCCCCAATGTCTTCTTCTTCCTCAACTATGCGCTACACTTGAGTGTGTGAGTGATGTGTGCTAAATAGAGATCCTAGCTCTCTATTTATACTAATCTCGACATGACTAAAACCCTACTAGGGCCAACCTCTACTAGGAGAGTCTAATAACCCTAGTGTCATGGAACTACAGGGACTTTAACCCTTACACAATCAGAGGGTTACCCACTATGACTTGACATGACTTGTTTACATTATATATCCTCCCAATCGGAACATCGGGGCATGACAACATGACTCAAATACATAATAGATACATCCCAGAATAAACATTAGGTTACAATACATAAGATACATAGATGAATACATTCCGAAGTTACAAATACATCAACAATTCTAGGATCGATTGGATTACTTTGACTTTTCAACTTTCAAATTTAGAAACTCCCAAACCTTAATGTTGTGACATGCCAATTTTGACTCTGCATCATTGAATTTCCAACATTTAATGTTTGGATTCGGAACCTCCAAAATCATAACATTGGAAACTAATTCTTTCGACTCCGAATTCAAATTTTTTACTTTCGGAGTTGGAAAGTACAAAAACTTAGCTTTATAACATAATAGTTCGGAATCCTCTTCATCAACTCCAACTGGCTGACTATGATATTTTCTTAAGGATTTTTAACATTTTGGATCAATCTTTTTTGCATTTTCCATCTATTCCTATTTTATCAATGTTTCTTATGATCTTATGTTGACAACAATGTCAATTTAATCAACAATCTCCCCCTTTGAAATTGATTGGAAACATCTTCATTTTACATCGAAAAGGAACTTGTTCTCCCCCTTTGAAAACAATGACAAATTTTTGAGAAAACTCCCCATGTGGGTGTGTCTTCCCTTGTCAACATTTCTCCTCTTCCTGTGATAGGGTTTTCATCCTTTTAGTTAATTTTTAATGATGAGGGATAACCCCCAATTTATGCCTAATATAAGCAAATGATTCTTTCGGTAATGGTTTAGTAAAAATGTCTAGAATTTGTTCCTTCATATCAATATACTCCAATTTGACCACTTTTTGAGCCACTTTCTCTCTTATAAAATGATATTTGATTGGAATATGTTTTGTATTAGAGTGCATAACAGGATTTTTGGATATGTTTATAGCACTTGTGCTATCACAATGTATCACAATTGGGTTCTCATACTTCACAAGTATATATTCTAATGTTTTTTTAATCCAAATGACTTGATTACAACATGATGTAGCAACAATATACTCATCTTTTGTTGTAGAAAGTGAAATGGATGACTTCTTTTTAATTGACCATGACATTAAGCAATATCCTAAGTAGAATGTTGCTCCACTATTTATTTTTCTATCATCAATACTTCCTTCCCAATATACAGATTCAGTGAATTCCCTCAGAGTGAAGTTATTTCTTTTCAGATACCATAATCCATAATTCATAGTACCTTTTAGATATCTAAGAATTATTTTTACTACAATCATATGAGTTTATTTTGAGTTTTATTGGAATATGGAAACCAAACCTACATCATGCATTACATCTGGTATTGTAGTTGTTACATATAATAAACTATCAATCATTGAACTATACATACTATGAGCTACTTCTAAAGATTCATCATTGCTGCTCAATTTACAACCAGTGACCATAGGAGTACTAACAGGTTTGGAGTCTTCCATTTTTATTTTTTTCAACATCTTTTTATATACTTAGTTTGATAGATGAAAATCCCTTTTTCTTATTCAAATACTTGTAAACCTAGAAATAAGGTTAATTATCCCAACATTGACATTTCAAATTCCTCCTTCGTTTATGAAGCAAAGTTTACACTCATAATTTGTAGATCGCTTCCAAATATGATATCATCTATGTAGACAACAAAAATGATCATATTTATGTTTTCAAACTTTATGTATAGATTAATCTCAGTGGCCCCTCTTCTATATCCTTGTTGCTTTAAATATTTTTCAAGTCTTGAGAACCATGCTCTTGGAACTTGTTTGAAACCATAGAGTTCCTTCTTTAGTTTGCACACATAATCTCTATTTTCTGATAGAAAAAAAATTCATGTTTTTCAATGTAGAATTCATCTTCAAGTTCTCCATTAAGGAATGAATATTTTACATACATTTGGTATACTTTGAAATTTTTTAAGCATGAAAATTATTAAACTAATCTAATGGCTTGTCATTGAACTTGTTCTTGAAAACCCATTTGGTCCCAATAACATTTATGCCATTAGGTATTGGAACAACTTCCCAAGTTTGGTTTTTTCTTTATTTGATACAAATCATAATTCATAACACCAATCCAATCATCATTTTTTCTAGATTATGAAAATGTATTTGGATCAACAAATGATAGTAATGCTTGTTCTTCAAATTTTAGTTGTCTTCTTGTTTGGACTCATGCATCCTTGTCACCTATGATTAAGGTTTCAGGATCATTCATTTGGATTCTTCTAGATGGAGTTCTTGTATCAAATCTAGGAGAGTATTCATCTTTACTTTCATGTGATTTTTCATCTTCCTTTTCTTCTTATTATACAGTCTCTTGATTTTGATAATCTTCAGTTGTCTCTTCATCATTAGTTTCTTCATCATCCATAATTTCTTGGATTTGTTTTCTTCTTGGATTAGTGTCATCAACATTTACATTTGGAATTTTTATGATCTTATGTAACCTTATATTGTAACATCTGTATGCCCTTTTTCTATAAGAATATCGAATAAAAATTCCTTCATCTATTCTAGAGTCAAACATCCCTAGATTATCATCCTCTCCTTTTATGTAGCATTTACTTCCAAAAACTCTAAAATACTTAACTGAAACTGGTATTCCAAACCATAGCTCATAAGGATTTTTGTCACTATTTACTGCAAGTTTCCTATGTTTTTTACAGACCGTTGTATATACTTCTTCTCTCCAATATCCATCAGGAATTTTTTCTTCATTAAGCATAGTTGTAGCTACTTCTTGGGTAGTCAAGTTTTTCCTCTCAATAACTCCATTTTGTTGAGGTGTTTTTCAGTGCTGAAAATTGCTTGTTGATTCCATGAGTTTCACAAAACTCATTGAATTCATTTTAGGTGAACCCACCACCATTATCTTATCTTAAACATTTAATCTTGATATTTTCTTCATTTTTAATAAGTGCTTTGAAGGATTTGAACTTCATAAATGCTTCTTATTTTTCTTTAATAAATGCTATCCAAATCATCCTTGTATAATCATCGATTAATAACATGAATTAATGTTCACCTTGAAATATTTTACTCCTTGTAGGTCCACAAAGATCAGTGTGAATTATTTATAATGGCTAAGAGGTTTTATGCTCTTTGACCTTGAATATTGTTCTTGTTTTCTTCCCATGAAGACAATGTATAGAAACATGGTTTGGTGGTTTTATGATGTTTGTAAAATTCCTTACAGTTGCCTTCTTACTAAATTTTATAAGATTGTCTAAGCTCAAGTGCCCCATCCTTCTGTTCCGTAGAAAAATTTCATCAATTTCACTCATATAGCATTATTCTTCATTTTCTAGAATATACACATTGCTTGGAGTTCTCACAGTAGTCCCAACAAGTTTTCCTAAATATTTTCTTTTGATTTCACACTTCTTGGAATCAAATATACATATGTGTCCTTGATCACATATTTTTATCACACTTAAGAGATTAGGTTTTAAGTCATGGATGATTTTAGGGGCGAATTTTAGCCCAGTGGGCTATTTTTCCATGTTTTTCTCCCAAAAAAGATTCGCTATTTTGCATTTTTTGAAGCCCTGTTTTGCCCAATTTTGATGGGGTAAAATTTTTTCACCCTAAAAATCGCCAAATTATTATATAAACGATATAAAATCCTTCAAAGTTAAAATATTTTTTGAAAAATGTCACCAATAATTTTACAGTTGGCATTTCAATAATTGGTAATATTTGCCAACATTTATACACTTTTAAATAAGTACGGTTCCTTAAAACCATCCATGTTTTAAGTTCTTTACAAGAAAAACATTTTTAGCTTTCATTTTGTCTCTAAGAGGCATTGTACCCTTCCCACTTATTTTAGAGGGTAAATTATTTCCAAAAGTAACTTTTCCCTTTGGATTTCTTTTTAGGCTTATAAACTTATTTGGATCTCCTGTCATGTGTTTTGAGCATCCGTTGTCCACATTCCATAGATTGTTTTTTTTGTTTCACATAAAGCTATTGAACATTCCACATCTTCCTTCTTCTTCCAAACCTTCCTCTCCTCATTTCCTTCAGATTTTGTGATGTCATTCTCCACGGGAATCACCAGTTTACAATTTCTATATATGTTTCCTTTGTTACCACATTTGTAACATTCTATATTATAAGTCTGTAGAGGACAAAATTAGTTATAGTTTCTTCCTTTTGGATTATTTATAGTAACATTATTCTTATAGAAAAGAGATTTTGATGCAATTCCTTTCCCAATAGGAATCATTAGTTTACAATTTCTAGCTATATGTCCTTGGTTACCACACTTGTAACATTATATGGAATACCTCGGTAAGGGTGTAAAACAATTATGATTTCTTCCTCCTTGAAAAACACTAGAATTTCCATTCTTGTTTAGATATTTTTTATTATGTTTTTGGTATGATTTACATTCCATTGCTTTATGTCCAAAATTGTTATAGGCATAACAATTTCCTAAAAAGAGTTGCTAATGTCTGCTTGGCACATTATCTGTCCTGCTTTCATTTTGAGAAGGAGCAATTTGTTTACTATATTCCTTTACAATTCGTCTCATAAGTGCATAATCATAAATTATATTATTTCCATATTTATTTATGAAAGAGGATTGATCTAACTTCTATCCTTTCTCATAACGTAGTCTAGTTTTACTACTGGATGATCTTTGACAAATTTGGATGTCATCTAGAGTTTTTGAGATGCTATTAAACTTTCATTGAAAGGATTCTTCATCAGTATTCCTTCTAAGCAAGATCATTTCAGCTTAGAACTTCTCAATTATTTCTCTCTTTCCTTGAGATGACATTCTATATTGCTTTCACCCTTTTTGGTTTTTTGAAGCTTATTTTTTTAGTCATCAAGAATTCTTTCTGCATCATTGTTTTTCTCTTCAAATTTTGTCACGTAAATTTCTAGTTTTTTGTACATCCTCTTATACTTCCCTAATTATTCAAGAGCACTTATAAGTTCTGCTTCAAGATATAGCACACCTTCTACTTTTTCTTTAGATATTTTGTTCTCTATTCCCATGAATAGTACTTCTACTTCTTCATCCTCACTAAACTCATTTGAGTAGCTATCATCCATGGAATAATTTTTTTTATTCTTTTTTCTTAAATGTCTTCTTGTATATAGTTTTACTCTTTTGATATTTCTTATGATTGCAAGGTTCTTCATGATTACTATCCTCATGTTTTTGGTAAGGAAACTTTGAGGAATAGAGACCAATCTTTCCATAGTTAAAACATTTCAGTGGTATCTTTCCTTTGTACTTTCCAGTACCTCTCTCAAGTTTCGTAATAAAAAGATATTTGTCATAATCTGAGTTCTCTAATTTGTTCTTGGATAGGGATTCAGATTTCTTTGGCTCTTTTGAGGATTTAAATGCTGCCTCTTTTCTTTATGGTCCATCTTGTCCTATTCTCATCTCATAGGAATTAAAGATCCCATATACTTCCTCTACTGTCATAACTTCAATATCATCTCGTTATTCTAAAGTAAACACCTTTGATTCATACCTCATTGGTAGGTTCTTAGTACCTTTTCAACAAATTATTTCTCCTTTATTTCTCCTCCCATGATTCTAATAGCATTGATAGTTTCATCTACTCTTAGAAGATATTCTGCAATGTTTTCCTCTTATTTCATTTTTAAACTTTCAAACTCCCCTTTTTATGTTTGAAGTTTGGATTGTTTGACTTTAGAAGCTCCTTCATAAATAGTTTTTAACTTCTCCCAAGCATGTTTGGTTGTCTTACATTGCATAACCTTAACAATTATTGAATTTGTTAAGCATTTAATATTGCATTCAAAACTTTTGCATTTGATTCATATTGATCTAGTCCATCTCTATCTATCAGTAGGTTGTCTAGTACTTTATACTCCTTTTCAATAGAACTCCAAACCTTGGATCTAAGAGATATTAGATGGCATCTCATTCTTACACTCCAGAATGCACAATTTTATTATGTAAATAATGGAGGTTTTTTGGTAGCTAACCCTTCTTGTTGATCCATAGTGGTTTTTAATAGGATCTTCCTTCTAGTGATTTAAACTGTAGTGAAGGATCCTTCTCTAATACCAATTCTTTGAATATCAAGAAATAATGAGAGGCAAGATGAATCAATATTTATCTACCTTATTTAACTTTTATCACTTAAAGATCAAATCAACAATAGAAACAAAACACACATAATTATCATGGAATCCCAATTGGGAAAACCACCAACACTTTCTATTACTACAAAATTATATTTACAAATAGTTTGTAAGGACCAACTTGTTGTATGCACCAACACCCAATTTTTTTATCTACAATTGAAGGATGCACCAACACCCTATTTACCAGCAACAAATAGAAGGAAGCTACGACCCCTATAGGCTTACAACATGTCCTTGCGCCTCCTAACCACCCTTATATGATAATTTGATATTTAACTTCTGTACACCTATGGATGTTCCAATCAAATGTACAGAGACTCTTATCTGAAGCTTTAAATATTCACTTATATACCCTCAATCATGCCTCTTGATCAAACAGTCATGTATCTTCATTGTCACCCTTCACAATTCAACAAATTTTAAAATAACCTTGTTACAAAAACTTTGAATTACCAGCACGATAATGCATCACTCCAACTCTACAATCCTGACTTTGAGATATCGATTTCTACTAAAAACTACACTTAATATTTTGAGATTTGTCAATGATCTTGACTCCAACTTGCCAATTCCACCATTCTGACTTCGACTTTTCCAATTCCGATGTTGAGAGTCGAAACCTCCCTTTTTTCTGTCGACTTTCCAACATTCCAAATTGCCAACTCTAACTTTCTGACTTTCAGAATCGAAAACTTCAAAAACTTAGCATTGGAAACTAACGATTCTGACTCAGCCATTCCACGTCCATATGGATGACTCTAACTTGTTTACTTTTGGAGTCGAAAACTCCAAAACCTTAATGTTCTGACATGCTACATCTGACTTTGACTCGTCGACTTTTGATTTTCAAAGTCGAAACCTCCAAAATATTAACATTGGAAACTAATGCTTTCAACTCCAACTATGACTTTCCTACTTTTGGAGTCATAAACTACAAAAGATTAGATTTATAGCATAACGGTTTTGAATCCCCTTGGATGACTCTGACTCCTCAACTATGATATTTTGTTAAGGATTTTCAACATTTTGGCTCAATCTTTTCGCATTTTCCATCTATTCCTATTTCATCAATGTTTCCTTATGACCTTATGTTGACAACAATGTCAATTTAATCAACACATACAGGATATCAAAATACAATAACGACAACAAGAAAGAAATACATTTGGCATGGAATGAAGAAGGATATATCACAACACATTTATCAGTGTCAAAAGTGCCAATAAGTCAAGGTAGAGCATCAACACCCAGCAAGACTATTACATCCTTTTCCCATTCTGGAATGGAAGTGGGAAATAATTTCTATGGACTTTATAATAGATTTTCCAACAACATTGAAGAAGCACGATTCAATTATGGTTGTGGTGGAAAATCTATCAAAGATTGATCATTTTATTCTAGTCAAGTCCACTCATAAAGCAAGTGACATAGTGTTAGAAAACAGGATCGCAAAGCAATAACAATTAAACAAGATGCAAATATAAAACACATTAACACATTACAAGAGAGACACCAATATAAAGTGGTTCACCGAATATGGGATACGTCCACACAGAAATTGTTAATCCTATATTATTATACCATCCAACAAAATAAATGGATACAACCTACATCATACATGATGCACTTCCTATTCACTCTCTCACGGTCTCTCTCACACAATCACAGATATCACTTTTACAATGCCACAACACAATACATAGTCATAATACAATTCTTTCCTTTTATATGGGAATTACCATGGGAAAATATCATGAGTCACCCAATACCATGGACCCATAAATTGTTCACCAACAAACATCCCAAAAAAAATCTTTCAGGGTATTTTCCCCTGAACCCCTGCAGACGAGTGTATAATAAAAATAGGGTACAAACATGACTAAACAATAAAATCTCTTATTCAAGAACATTAGGCTCCACAACCAACAATATATCACTTGGATATTGATCACAACAAATCCAATGCTGTTGCACCTGCTAAACTACGATATGAACCTTGGAACTAGAAAATTTCTCATCTTCACCTTCATTCTTGAAGGTCAACAGAAACTGAGCAAGAACTTGGTTTCTCTCTAGTTACTACCTTTGTCAACATGTCTATAGGATTCTGTCTAGTATGTATCTTTTCCAACTTTAACAGTTCATCTTTCATAATAGATCTTATGAAATGGTACTTGAGTTGTATATGTTTAGTCTTCAAATGAAAGGATAAGTTGTTTGCAAGATGAATGGAACTTTGGATGTCACTATACAACTTGTTATTCTCCTGCGTCTTACTCAGTTCCTCCATGAACCTATAAATCCAAATCATCTCATTACTAGCCTCTATAGCAACAACATACTCTTGTTTCATTGTTGAAAGTGAAAAAACCTTTTGTAGTTTCAAAATACAACTTATTGTTGTTCCACCTACAGCAAAAACATACCTTGTGGTTCTCCTCCTATTGTCTTTATCACCAACCATATCTACATCAATATATCCTTGTAGAATAGTGTCTAAACCTCTAAAACATTATTCATGATAAGTGGTACCTATCAAATACCTGATAATCCAGTATATTTCCCTTGAATTCTCTTTACCTAGTTTGTTCATATACCTTTTCACAACTCCCAGTATATGTGCAATGTGTGGTCTTGTGCACACCATGGTATACATAAAGTTGTCAATTGGTGATGAATAGGGAACCTTGGACATGTATTCTATCTCCTCTTGTTTCTTCGGATGCATCTCCTTACTTATTTGGAAATGTTTAGCTAAAGGTGTGCTAACTTAATTTTCATTATACATTCTAAACCTCTCCAACACCTTTTCTATGTACTCACCTTGAGACAATGTCAATTTGAAATTTTCCATGTCTCTTGTTATTATCATACCAAGGATTTGCTTTACATCACACAAATCCTTCATCGCAAATGATTTATATACTTTCCTTCTAAGCACATTTATATCCTACATATTATACGTTGCAAAAATCATTTCATCCACCTACAATAACACTATATTATAGATTCCATTATCTAGCCTCTTGAAGTAAACATATTGGTCATAATGACATCTACTATAACCTTGTTCTGACATAAACTTATCAAATTTCAAATACCATTGTCTTAGAGCTTGTTTCAGGCCATACAAGCTCTTCTTCAACCTGCAAACCAAATTCTCCTTCTCTTTGACCTCATACCCCTCACCCAGTTGCAGGTTATTTGACTCCTCTCTATAACTCAATAGACTAACAGATAATAAAATCAGAATGACCAGAAGCTCAGAAATGACCAGAGAGTGTCTAACCCACATACACATGTGGTTCCTCCCTTTATAGACTCTTACATGTTTATTTCAATTGACTTCATACAGTTATCCAATAGGATATCTTTCATATTCTATCGACACATGTCAATAGGCACTAACGACCCAATTTACAAAGATGATTTTATATGTGCAACTTCTGTCGACTCTAGCCATCCTTGTACCCACAATATTTCTGATTGTCTGTTTCTAACCATTGTTCCACTGCATGTCTTCTTAAATGGCTAACTTTTTCACATCCTTCCTTGTACCATCCTTCCCTTATGTCATTGTTTCTCTTTTATTGAGGCTTCTCTTTTATCGCAAATTATCTCCTTCTTCTATCCTTAGTTATTTCTTCTTTGTCTAGTTTTGTTCCTCTTCTGTCACATCTTCCTTCCTTACTACTTATTCCACCTTGTCCTCCTTCCTTCCTTCTGCAACTGCTTATGCCACAACTCATTTTCCTTCCCTACTTATTATGTTCTTCCTTCTCTACTTTTGTCGCATCACCTTTTTCCTTCTTGTGACCTAAATCTTTCCATACTTGGAAAGAATCCTAACTGAATTCTTCCTATCTTTCCCTAGGAACAACAGACCCCCAACACTCACATGTGGTTTGTCCTGAGCCACGTGGAGCTATTCTTCCATTTCTTTACTTGTGTTGACTTGACCTTGAAAATCTAGTTGCAAAATTTTCATTACTTTATCTACCTCATGTCGCACATCTTCCTCTTTTTCTGCAAGTTTTCCATTAGGTTGGAATTGAGGTGTTCTAATGGTACGAGCCTTGCGGCTTTCACTGCTCATTGTACTCTCTAATGTATAGGATGAATAATTCCTACAAATCTTTCATCCTCATCCTATAAGTCATCAACTTTATCTTCTCGTTGTTTTTGTTGTGTGCACAATAATGTCACTTGTTGCAATTTCTCCATTTCTATTGCCTTGGCCATCTTTTGTGCTAAGGGAGACCTTTTCTTCTCAATATTCATTTGATTCACATTTTCTTGAACTATGTGCAGCTCCTCTATGATTTTCTCCAGTTTTGCATCTTCAATCAAGGCTACCCAATCCTGAGAGACTTAGTTAATAGCCTTAGCACATAATTCCTCTGCCTCTTCTATCTCGTCTGCAAGTTTTGTAGTTGCTTTCCTTCTTCCTTCCAACACTTCTAGTGGTGTTCTTGGTATTATTTGCACCTCTAACTCTGTTACTTTCTTTTGAAGTTCTTATGCTATCTATCCAAGTTGAATGACCTTGTCCTATGGAAACATTTCCTCTATTATGCCTTTTTCTGCAAAACTTGTACATTGAAGGGCTACACCTTTGTCGAGCCTATGCCTATTTTCTTCCCACATCTTTGTCTTCTGCACATTATCTTACACTACCTGCTTCATCTTATTAACACTTTTATTCAGGAATTTCTCTTGCTTAATTAAGGTTCCTTCTCTTATTTTCATTTCTACGAATACGACATTTTTAGTGCATATACCTCATTCATGCGCATCTGCAAAAAATATATGGTTATATTCCTTATGCTTCTGGAGACATCATTAAATTTTGGGGTTCCCAAATAAAGATATTCTCTTGATACATATGCTCTAATTGGTGGAACTAGAATTTACATCTCACGTTGGTGTTCTTTGGAAGGTCTGAGGCATATAATCGACTGCAATTCTCACCTCTAGAAAACCTTTACATTACACTTTGAATAAATCAGTAACAATACATGTAAGCTCTATTTGTCACTTGTTTATCTTCTGAAAACCTATCTCTGTGACTTCTACCAATGCTTCATTTAACTGAGTCGAGTTTTCCCCATCAATGCTAACGATATTGGTAGTTTTGTCAGCCTTTCTCTTTTTTTCTTTCATTTAGACTCCCCTTGATATGTATCATCCTCCTTCCTTTTCTTTTGTACATCTGGGTCTGTCAGAGCCAAACTCGAATTGCTTTGAGTCAAATCGCGATCTTGTTCATCATCCTACGGGTCCTCTTCTTCATCTTTCTATTGTGACAATGGTGGTTTTTCCTGGTCCAGGTGGTCAGCTTCTGTTTGGTCTTCTAAAATAGAGACACACCATTCTTTTGGCCATTGATGGACAATAGCTTCCACTTCTTATTTAGTTAATAAAACCAATGTAGAAAATCATTGGCATTGTGGGTCTTATCGCAATTGTATATTAACATAATGAGGCCTGATCTGAAACTTAATTATGTGGAGAAATCATCTAATGGTGTCATACTCAAGTATCATATGATTCCGCACCTTATCCCTTAGGGACTCTCCATGCATAAAAAAAATGATATTTGTATCATGTTACCTGTCCTTGTTTTTATGTGTGAACCACATATTTTGGTATCTGACTCCCCTACAGTGAAATGGTATATCCATGGGTTGATAGTTTGGTGGCTCGAACCAGAGAACAAATGAAATAAAAAATTAACAACCAGGCATAGTGGAAAGGTTTACCACTTTCCTACAATGGAGATGTTTCTTCTAACAATGCATTTAGCAGATATTGTGACCAGTTAATTTGAATTCCCTCCGCACAGAGTTCAGCTAGTGCAATTGCACCCATAGTACACTGGTCCAGTCACATATTGCGTAACATTTTACAGGAAAATACCTTCACATAAAATCGAATGGTATAGTCATTAATGGACGATATTAGGAACCCTCTGTTGACCCTAGTCAAGTTATTCTTTTACTTAACCCCTACTATCATCACTGTGTCCTAGTATTTTTCATAAATATTGTATCGAATCTATACCTAATAGGGGGAGACTAGTTATCACTGTAATTAGCTTGACATGCACATAATGTACTTCATCTAGGAAAAGGAATCCTCCATGAAATTATACCAGCAATTGTCAGACAAAGGTATTCAATTATGTGTTACACTTGAAGTGTGGCATGTATAGAAATGATAACAGTCTATACTATTCCAATCCTCTCACCCATTCCATTAGAATGAAGCACTTCATCGATTTTGATGTGTCCTACACAGTTACCATATAATTATTTCTATCCAAATATTTTTTTTTTGGGTGTCATGGTAATCAAATGATAGCTTCTGTAGGTTTGTAAAAATATCCTTCAACATATTCATTCCTTGTGGCATCGATGGCGTGATCAATGGAGCCCCTAACGTTTTTGTAATTTTGACCTTTGGTGCATCCACACTCCTTGGTGGAACATATGGTGGAAACAAATGTATGGTTTCAAAGTCTTCATCCTCTTCGGGTACTGATGGCGGTGTTGGTGGTGTCATTTCTTTTTATTTCCTCTTTTTATTACATGTACGCTTTCTCCATGAAGTACCTTATGGACCTAGTAGGTATGCACTTGATTTTTTGGATGGACTGACCAAAGAGACTAGAACTTTTCTCATAAACTGGAGCATCCCAGTACTGTGGTGGGACATATCCTGGAGTTTCTCCCATTATTGGTGTAGGTGATGCAGTTGCAACTTCATAATCAATAGGTAAACTAGCACTAGAGATTGAAATGACCATGCTCTGAGTAATTTGTTTCGTCTTTCAAAGTTGTAGACAAAAATTTCTCTTCTCTCATGCAAACTGAGTGAAATGAACTTGGGCACAAAGGTTGATAGCATGCAATGGTTTTCTCCCCAGTTGTTCTTCACACACATAGGAAATTAATAAAAATTAATCTATCCTTTCAATCACATGGATACATCATCCAAATAATTAGGGAAACTTTTATGCACGTCGTCATTTATATGGCACATAGAATGGTATTTATTTCCATAAATATGGAGATGAACACAAAGCATGCCATCAAATTTCCTCAGACTTTTCAAATTAATTCCCTCCAACTGTCATATCGAAACTGACTGAAATCTTGTCTGCCATATTTATGCCTCCTGTATTTCTTTAAAAAGTGTCGCAATCCTTACAATGTGTTTTCTCTTTTGACATATCTTCTTCTCTTGCGACAGACTAAGTGTCTTCTCCCTGAATTTCTAGTCTTCACTAGACACCGAGCCTGCGAGACTTCATCTTTTTACATAGGCAAACTTAGAAGTCTACGACCAAGAAAAATTTTCCCCTCTTGTTTTCTTTCTTTTCTATTTTATCTCTCTTTTTTTTGTGACCAAGTCGCAGCTATCATGATATGGCTTTGTTCGAATTCCATTCACTAGTCCTTAGACTTATGTTCCATCTAACTTTTGTAATTTCAATGCTCCTCCATTAGTAATCTCCGTGACGATATACAATCCTAAGCAATGTGTTCTCAACTTTCCTGGATGCTTGATAAATTTACCGTCATACATAATAACAAGTCCTTCAACCTCAAATTTATTTTTCTTAATGTGTTGATCATGCCATTCCTTTTGCCTTTGTTTTTCAACATTTTGATGAAATCCTACAACAAAACGTTCTTCCTCCAACTGCACAAGTTGCGACAATATCTCTTCGACAAAATAAACATTTGTTATTGATGTGATTGCATCAATTCTTAAACTCGGGACAATATACTCTATAGGCATCACAGCTTTATATCCATACACCAACCGAAATGGAGTTTGTCCTGTCAATTTCTTACAAGTCATGTGATATGCCCATAATACCATTGAATTTTTTTATCCCAGTCATCTCTTTGGGAATTGCAAATATTTGTCAATGCATTTTCCATAATTTTGTTAAATGCTTCGATAGCTCCATTTCCTTGAGGATGATAAGGTGTTTTCCTTCTATACTGAATATGGAATTCCTTCATGGGTTATGAAATCAACTGGGTTACAAAGTGCACACTTTCATCACTTATTAAAATATTTGGGAATCCAAATCGTTTCACGACATTCCCAAATAAAAACTTCATAGTGGTCACAATAATACAATCCTCTACTGTAATTTCTATGACCCATTTGGTTAAGTAATCAGTCACAATAATAATATAGCATGCACCATTGTACATTCCTGTTGGATTGATAGGACCCACAAAATCAATGGTCCATTTATCAAATGTTTTCAACGTTAATTGAAGTACTAATCAGATGTTGTCATGTCATGATGGATTTCTAGTCCTTTGACAGACATAACAGCTATGACAATAATCTTGGGCATCTGTATACATGGTGGGCCACCATAATCATGCTTGCAAAATATTGTGCATCATAGCTTTTCCTGCGTATTGGCCTCCTGCAACACCAGCATGTGATTTATTTAATATCAACGGTCACTTGTGATCCAAAACACAATGACGAAGAATTTCATTAGGACCCATTTTATACAATTATCCAGTGATTAACTGGAAATCTGCATCTTGCACAACCAATCGTTTCTTCTGCGCAATGGTAAATTCAGCTTGCATATAAATCGTACTCAAAAGTTGTATGATATATCTATAAGTATTATCAAACATGGTTATCATAAATAGTTGTGCATTGGAAATATTATCATCTAGGTTACTAGGCTCTTCACCACTTTATATTCTTGAAAGATGGTCTCATCCCAAATTCAATCGATCGGGTTTAACAATTATCTCAAAATCAAATTCCTGGAAGAGGAGAACCCACCAACAGATATTTCCCCCCAACACTGACTTATTGATCAGGTATTTCAATGCGGAATGGTCAGTGTACATCTTAAAATGTCCACCCCAAAAATAATGTATGAATTTATGCATCACATATACCATTGCTAATCCTTCTCTTTCCACCGTGGTATAATTTTTATCTGCAGCCGACAACTTCCTGCTAGCAACTGCAATGGGATGATCAATCAATCCTTCACCTGGTTGTGTCAGTACCACACCAAGCACGACAGACGATGCGTCAACATGAACATGAAACTCCTTTTTCCTATCTATAAATACAAGTATTGCAGTACCCATATTTGTTTTCAATGTGTCTAGACTCTCTTGGAAGCTCTTTGTCCATTAAAACTTAGAATATTTTTTCAAAATATTTTCCATTGGAACAATCACCTCCGCATATCCTCTAATAAATGTTTTGTAGTATCTAGTGTGTCCTAGTGTTTCTCTCAACTATTTAACTATAGTAGGTGGTGGTAGATCGATAATGATCACAATTTTGGTCAGGTCGACCAAAATTCCATTGCGACAGACCACATGGACCATCAAGACTCCAAATGAGGTGCCAAAGATACATTTCTTCAAATTGAGTGAAATTTGATACTAGAAATAGCATTCCAGCATCATTCTAAGGCTCTCAATATAGCATTTTATGATCCCAAATACTGTCAAATCATCGAAGTAGACTTCAAGAAACTTGTGTATGAAATATTTAAAGGAGGCTACTACAATTCTGGAAAATATCGTAGGAGAATTCTTATGTCCAAAGGGCATTACCATATATTGGAAACATCCCCACTTCATTGCAAAGGTAGTGTTGTGTTGGTATTCCTTTGTGATTCTGATCTAATGGTAACAAGAAAATCATCAGTGAACAAATACATTTCTCATCCTCCAACACTCTCTGGTACTTCTTATGTAAATAAAGTCAGAAATGGATCATGTAAGAAATAATCATTCAACTTTCTCAGGTCAACACAAATTATTACTTTTCCTGAGATCTTCTTGTAATAGACTACTATCGAACTAATCCATTCCGCCTCCTCGACAGGTTCTATAATACCTGCCTCTAANACTTTCTCAGGTCAACACAAATTATTACTTTTCCTGAGATCTTCTTGTAATAGACTACTATCGAACTAATCCATTCCGCCTCCTCGACAGGTTCTATAATCCCTGCCTCTAATGTTCGTTCCAATTTGGCCTTGACTTTTTCTTTGTATTATGGATTCAATCGGTATGGTCACTGCTTGACCCATTTTACTTTAGGACTCAAAGGTATTTTCATTTCTCCCATATCTCCAACTATTTCCTTCATCTCTGAAAATGTTGTAGGGAACAGATCCTAAAACTCATGCAATAAATCAGTGATATTCCCTATAGTCGCTTCATCCCAATAATCTCCAATATTTGCGAACTTTGGCTTTTTAAGCGAGGCAATATTAACTTTCTTGATTTTGAGTGGAATCAGGAATTGGTCACTAGAAATACCAAGTCCCTCCATTGCATGTATACCTTCTAACTCAGGTATATTTATGTTGAGTGAATCATCATCATCTAGTTATCTCGTCACATTGTAACACTCCATCCAATGGTGGACTATCGTGCTACATTGATGGAAATTTGTCACTACGATAGGGATTTCCTCAAATATATTCTCTTTCATGACTTGTAGTGAAACATCAATTGTTGGGTGATCATCTGTGAACTCGAATGTATGTGTGAAAGTAGTGGCTATCTCTTCCCACCCAATAGTTCCTCATCACAGTTAAATAGATGTATACCAATTCCTTGGTATCATATCCAGTGTATGTATGAAGTGATGAACCCATTCTTGCCATGGATATTCCTTCCATGTCATGTGACAATACTCAATATGTTCGACAAGATTTTTCAATCATGTATATGTGTGACCAGCATAACTTATCTCTTCTCCAAATTTTATCTCTGGCAATATTCTACATTGCGGTCATTCAAAGATAGATTTCTTATGTGTACCCCACCATCTAGCAGGCATATGTTTTTGTTGAATTTTAATGGTTATATCATATCTTAAAGCATTTAGCATGATAACAGCATAACCATAAGACAAAATATCACTGAAAGATATACAAGCACAACGACACAAAAAAAGAACACAAAGATTTATCCTAGGAAAAACCTAATGGGAAAAACCGAGCAAAAGCTTCCTCAATATTGATGCCCTAAAAAGATAAAAGGTAAAACCCAAAAGTTTGATCCTCCTTCTTCTCCAGCCACATCTCTTTCTCTCTCTCTCTCATGCGCTACACAAGTGAGTGTATGTGTTCCAAATGAGGAGCGCCACACCTCTATTTATATTCATTCATTCACTTCAATAATTAAATCAGTTATGTAGGCTTGAGTAATCCTAATTTAATCTTGTAGGCTTGAGTAACCACAACTAGGGTACTAATAACCCAAATTACAATTTGAGGGGACTTCCTCTTGACTCGTATTAGTTCTCCCGACTAGAAACATTGGGGTATAAAGAAATACAAGTCATTCTCCTGGTAGGACCATTGGGGACCACAATATATATATATATATATATATATATATATATAGAGAGAGAGAGAGAGAGAGAGAGAGAGAGAGAGAGAGAGAATATTCTTTGAAGTTACAATATTTCAACACTCCCCCTTAACAAGAAGGGTATTCTACAACAACATCAACAACAACAACAATAGGAGAGAGAGGAAATCATCAACATCATCAGGGTGACACATATATAAATCATTGGAAGATTTTCAACATTATATATTCTTCATCTTCAATCTTCAACAGCAGCAATACTTTCACCATTCGATCAGCAACATATTCATCATAACTTTGACCTTTCGATCAGCAACATCATCATCAACAATTTGACCTTTTGATCAGCAACATCATCATCAGCACTTTGACTTTTCGATTAGCAACATCATCATCATATTCTTAACTTTTGATCAGCATCATCATCATCATCATCATATTCTGATCTTTCAATGAACATCATCATCATCATCATATTCTGAACTTTCAATCAGCATCATTCATCATCATCATACTTTGTTCTTTCGATCAGTAACATCATCATCATCACACTCTGATATTTCGATCAGTAGCATCATCATCATACTCTGATATTTCGATATCTTTCGATCAGTAACATCATCATCATCACGCTCTGATCTTTCGATCAGTAACATCATCATCATCACACTCTGATATTTCGATCAGGAACATCATCAGCAGCAGCAACAACCTGCAATCTACATCATGAAGAAAAAAGTCTTCGGATCATTTTTGGACTTAAAGTCTAGGGATGATGCAATCTCACCACATTCTCGATCGAAGTCACCGGATTGATTACGGGGTAATCAGTCCCTATCACTTTAGGACTATGTCCAAGGATGATGCAATCCTACCAAACTCACGAGGATCAAAATATCTGGATACATTCTGAACAAAAGTTCAAGGATGATGCAATCCCACCACATTCATGGGTACTGAAGTCTCTGGATACGTTTTCAACAAAAGTTCAGGGATGATGCAATCCCACCACATTCATGGGGAATGAATTCTCCAGATACATTTTGAACATAAGTTTAGGGATGATGCAATCCCACCACATTCATGGGGACCAAAACCTCTGGATACATTTTGAACAGAATTTTAGGGATGATGCAATCCCACCACATTCATGGGGACCGAAGCCTCCAGATACATTTTGAACAAAAGTTTAGGGATGATGCAATCCCACCACATTCACAAGAACAAAAGCCTCTGGATACATTTTGAATAGAATTTCAGGGATGATGCATTCCCACCACATTCATGGGGACCGAAGCCTCTAGATATATTTTGAAAAGAATTTCAGGGATGATGCAATCCCACCACATTCTCGAGGACCGAAGTCACCAGATCACTTCTGGACAAATGTCCAAGGATGATACAATCCCTCTTCATTCTCGAGGACCAAAGTTACTAGATAATTTATGTACAAATGTCCTGGGATGATACAATCCCACTACTACATCACTGTTCCCCCTTTCAAAAAAGGTCTTTCTGAACAACACCAAGCTTGTCATGAAATTTTTCAAACTTTACCCGAGACAGAGGCTTCATCAACACATCATTGTTGAATCATCATCTAAACCATCATCATCTACATCTTTAGTATGTGAATACTGATATATCATCATCTGTATCTCCAGTATTTGAATACTGAAAGCATCATCATTTATATATTGAGTATAGAAATAATGAAAGCATCATCATCTCTATCTTCAGTATAGAAATAATGAATCACCATCATCTTCATCTATAGTATGTAAATAATGAAACACCATCTATATCTTCAATATGGGAATACTGAAACATCATCGTCTGCATCTTATCTCGTATGTAGAAATACCGGATTTCTATGTGCTTCGATGGAACATAAGGTTCTCTGTCATCTTTATACAACTCTGGTTATCACATAGAATCACTGTGGTATCTAATAAACTTGATATCACCTTCTGAAGCCATATGGCTTCACAATTATCACAACAAGATTCTATGTATTCTGCTTCCGCCATGCTAAGAGCAATACTGGACTGTTTCCTGCTAAACCATGAAATCATAGCAAACCCCAGAGAAAAGCATCCACTTGAAGTGCTTTTCCTATCTAAGACACTTCTAGCCCAATATGCATCTGTATAGCCATATAATCTGTAATCATGGTTTCCATCATAGTATAGACCAAATTCTATAGTCCCTTTCAGATATCTCATCACATTTTTTGCAGCTATTAGGTGAACACATCTAGGTTGAACTAGGTAAGGTGTTCATAGAAAAATAAATGTCTAGTCTATTATTTGTTAGATACATCAACGACCCAATAATCTGTTTGTATTGAGTCACATCCACTAACTCTGACTAGTCATCAGCTATCAACTTTAGGTTGGAATCCATGGGTGTGGACATGGCTTTACATTCCAACATGTCAAATATTTTAGAAAATTTTCCACTGCATACTTTCCCTGATTGAGACATGTTCCTTATGAGATTTTCCATACTTCTAGACCTAGGAAGTAATGCATTAACCCAAGGTCTTTCATCTCAAATTCTTCGGTAAGTTTCTTCTTGCTTTTCACAATCTGTTTCTCATTCCCTGTCAGAAATAAATAATCCACATATAGTAACAGTATGACAGGTTCATCTTCTATAACCTTGAAGTAAAGGTTAGGATCGACTTTATTCTTGGTAAAGTCCAAGCTTGTCAAGAAGCTATCTATCCTTCTATACAGGGCCTTCTTCAACTTGCATACGTGAGTTCATCTGTCTTAAACTTCAAATACTTGTGGTTGTTCTATGTATAGTTCTTCTTCAATCATACCATTCATGAAGGATATTTTCACATCCATCTGGTGTAAGTCCCACTTCATCATGGATGCAAGTGCCATGATAGTTCTGAAGGAAGTGTACCTTGCTTCCTGGAGCAAGTGTCTCTTCAGAATTAATTCCCTCTTTCTGAGAGAAACCTCTAGCCACAAATATTTCCTTCCATTAGCAACATGTTTTTTTCTTTCAAGTCTACTTGGAAGATACCACGCTCTTGATTTCTGGTTTGGATACTATATCCCAAACATCATTCTAGTATTCTTTCATCGTAGCATCTTCCATGATTTTGTCTTGTTAGGTCATCAACATATCATATTCTTCTACATTCAGCCTTGAAGGTTGGAACCCACTTTACTCTTGGTAAAGTCTCGATCCATCATGTCGTACCATGTCGAACTTAGATATCTTCTGTACTCACTCCCCCTAAAGCGGAGTATCATCTTCCCTCTTCATTCTGTACAGGTGGTTCTATGGTTGATATATACTTCTAGTGGGTCTGTTCAATAGAGTATGTCATGTCATAGTCTATTCTTTCTGAGGTAAATCATGAACCTTGATTTGTACACTTGTTCTTGTAGATCCATATGGAAGATACTACGGACTTCCCTTTTAGGTCTCAAAACCATATCATAGACATCATTCCCCATGATCAACTATTACTCTTTGATCATAGCTTCTTTCATAGCTGGAAAGGTTAGCATCAATGATGTCACCTAACTGTGTTACACAACTAGAGTGTGTCTGAGGCCTCTTGCTTTGGTTTCGAAGTCTCGCCATTATTTTCTTCATCTTCAGTTATCTCTTGTACCCATTGTGGTATTCATCCTTTGAGTTGGATCTACCACTCTTAGAATCTCTTTCTTTTGTCATGGTGTCTCTGACCCTGGGAGCTTCAGATTCATGTTTACTGGAGTGAATCTTGAATTGTCATCACTTGTTCTTCGAAACAAGTCTCATTCTTCTTTTATTGTAGGCAGTTATACAAGACCTTTCCTATAAGTAAAATGCACCAGTTGCATGATTAGAACCATTTCATAGAACATATGCATAATGATGCATAATGATGCATCATTCAACTATTTATCCAATATAACATTCATCCATATCTCACAGAAACATTCTAGATGACATCATTGAGATTGTGCGCTAATCCAATATGTCAGGAAGGAGGTTTCATTCTATATAAGTACCAATGGAGAGGTGTATAGAACCATGAGCTACTTACTCATCACATGCATACTGTCATTAATGTAAACATTATATCATGCATAGTACATCAACTAAATATAAAACAATATCATGAAATGACAATTGAATACTTATATTTTATTCATTTCATGGGTAGACTCCTTCTTGATCCTTCTGCTTCATCATCTAAATATTCATTCATGACATCATCATTTCTTATCCAAATGATAAAATGGATAAGATTTTCTTCAAGAATTGAGTTCTTTGCATTCCTCGTCGCTTGAGGGATATTCTTTGAATCGTGAGCGCTTGATCTTTAGTTGCTCCCATCTTCTCTTCTCTTATTATGAGTCGAGTTTCTTCTTGTGTAAGGCTTTAGCCTCATTTCCCTTTGGAACTGGAACCTCTCCACTTATGTAGGTGTCCAATTCATTTTTCTTCAAGAACTAGTAAAATCCTATGCTTCCATGCTTGGAAGTTTTCAGCTTCACCAAGATTTTCATCAAGCTGAGGTGCTAGGTCAAAATAAGAACCTCAAATGCAAATGGAAAAAGATTAGATCTTACCGGTTTGAGATGTTCGTCCTGGTTCTCGATATCGCTAATCTAGGGTTTGTCAGAGAAACCCTAATTTTCAAAACTTGGAATATTTCAGATATGATTGGATAGAATGATAGACCTCTTCAAGGTGATCTATCAAATGTACTCATCTTTTGAAACAGTGGAGGGAAGCTCCCAAAACAAGAAGCCCCAGTTTACCAATTTCTTCTACATAAATGCATGATACCCTTTCTATGGTATCTCCGCAAGCACTATTCCTATGTTTATGAAAGTTTGTAATGAGGTATCCTCGTCTATCCTTTTTCTAACACCAAAATTTTCATCAGAATTGGTTTCACCAATTGGGACTTATGATCGGTTTCCCAAGGTGACCTGTTTCAGGACTCTTCAGCATAGCGAAGTTGTATAGATTGCCACGTGTACCCGTTTCATATTCAGGGTCTAAAACTTTTACCATATAAATGAAATTCCATGCCCTTTCTGGAACATATTGAGAAATTTCATTTGGACCTTCGTAGCCCGAGATATAGCAATTCCCCCTATGTGTTCAGTTTAGGGATGAATCATGGAAGAGGCTGGAACCCTAACTTGGAGGAATCATATCTCCTAGAATATAGCGAATCTGAGGCTGAAACATGGACACAGTGTACATAAGGAATTTATATTCGACCTATTAACGTTTCGGCCCCTGATACTTTTTCAATACTGAGATATAGCGAATGTACCAAAACCTATCAGTTTTAGTATTTAGGGTTTTTCAGGCCCAGTGTCAAACTAGGGTTTGAATTTCCCAGAGTTTCACCCAACCAAAAATATCAACCTAGGTCTCTAAACTTTTATTTTGATGAGGAGAGTAATCCTATGCTGGGCTCACTCAAAAATTCCTCTTTTGTAAAAATCCCTAATTTCCCGTAGCGAAAATTGAAAATGCCCATAATCAAATTTTGCTTCGACAGAAAGATGCGTCCTTCAATGGAGAGTCATCCTAGCCTTCTTTTGTTGATCAATTGTGGAGCGAGACCCAAAAATTAAGCATCCCTAGCTTTTGCAACTGCACAATGTCTTCTTTCAGGGTGGCTCTGATACCATGTTGAATTTTAATGGTTATATCAGATCTTAAAGCATTTAGCATCATAACAGCATAACCATAAGCCAAAACATCACTAAAATATAGATAATCACAATGACACAAAAAAAAAGAACACAAATATTTATCCTGGGAAAACCCTAATGGGAAAAACCCAGTAAAAGCTTCCTCAATATAGATGCCCCAAAAAGATAACAGGTAAAACCCAAAAGACAGATCCTCCTTCTTCTCCAGCCATAGCTCTTTCTCTCTCTCTCATGCACTACACAAGTGAGTGTATAAGTTCCAAATGAGTGCCACACCTCTATTTATATTTGTTTGCTCACTTTAGTAATTAAATCAGTTATGTAGGCTCGAGTAATCCTAATTTAATCTTGTAGGCTCGAGTAACCACAACTGGGGTACTAATGACCCAACTTACAATTTGAGGGGACTTCCTCATGACTCTTATTAGTTCTCCCGATTAGAAACATCTGGGTATAAAGAAATACAAGTGATTCTCCCGGTAGGACCATCGAGGACCGCAAAATATATATATAGAATATTCTTCGAAGTTACAATATTTCAACACTTTTAGCACAAAGTCCAAGGCAGACAATCGCTATGATTCTGTAACTTTTGCTTCAAATTATGATAGAAAATATGCAAGGTTAGGAAAACCTTCATATGTAAGTAGCTCGCTTGCCTCATCTCCTACCTGTCACACAGATCTTGTAATTCTTGTGCATCTTCTCATGGAAACTTCGTGCATTCTATTCTTCCAATTATCTAATCCTTCCACTAAATTGGATGTACATGAGCTAACACTTCCCCAACTCAGCTTTCCATCAGTTGTGGGATTATATAGTCATCTTGTGAGGACATAATGTTATATATATGATCCAGGTAATCACCTTGTCCTTCACTTATATCTAGTTCGACATATCTATGTCCTTTAAGTGAATCAATCGGTGCAACCACCCTTATCTACTAATATTCAAATGATAATATTCTTCGCTTGAAATTTATGATGGTATGAGTATCTATCACCTAGTCTATCCCCAAAATTGTAGGATATGAGTTTGTATCATCGATAATTTCAATCACTTCAAAATCTACATACATTCTCAATCCTTCTACCTCAATAGGTACTTAAGTTGACCAATCAGCAAAACCTTTAGCTAATTTGCTAACCTTAAATGAATGGGAGACCAATCCAGTCATGGCTTATTCATGCTTTCCCATGTTTTCCTTGACAATATATTGACATCATGGCCCATATCCAAAATTATATAATCCATTTCATAGTCTCCTATATGTGCAATCATTCATAGATCGCGACTAGTTTTTTATCTTTTCCCGACATGGTTAACTCGTATTTCAAGTGGCGAATCTTGTGGAGTCTCTTCTATGAGTGTTGTCAATTCTGTGACAGCATCTTTATCATGGATTAGTGCTAAGAAACCTTTGAAAATTCTTTGAGATTACTAACATTTTTTGTCAATTGCTTCTAGAGTATTTGATCAAACCTCTCAAGTATCGCTCTTACTTGTCCAAATGACGATGCTTGATTTGTGTCAACAAATTCTAGTTGAAAGTTGAAGAATACTTCCTTCTCTTTCTAAAAATAGAATGGTGCTTTCTTTTGTGTCATTGGTCACACCTGTGGTTTTCCATGTTGTGTGTCCTGGTCTGCTCCAATCACAGCACCTCCCCTTGTGATGACCGCAATGTTTGCTTCTCTTGGATCAGCAGAAATCATCTAGATGTTCTGATTGGGATTATGCACTGGGTTTGGATTTCCCACAGTTCAATCCTACCACTTCACAATTAATTGTGGACATTGTTCGAAAGTATGATCAAATGATTTACAATACAAACAGGTCTTCATGGGATTTGCACAATATTGAGCAAAGTGTCCTAGTTTTCCATAGTTATAACATAATACTTGGCCTCCTCCTCGACCAAATCCTCCTCCTCCTTGTTGTTGTTTTCATCGACCTCAAAAATTTCAACCCCCCCTACATTGACGGTAGTGTTGTTACGATGAATACTGATTTTGTTGATATTGCAGATAATGATATTGCGGTTTTTTAAATTGTGTTGGTGGATATTGAGAAGGATGGTAATGATGTTGCACTTGTTCATCTTTCATTTTCTCATCATTATTCATCAAGTAGGTATCCATTGTTTTCTCTTGCAGCAACTGGAATTCTCTACAATATTTCTCATCGTTTTCGACAAATTTACAAAAATTACAATACAAACTATCTAATGTACTTAAAATATTTTGAAAATACAAAAATTCTTCTGACCGATGGCCTCCATTTTGACATATTCCACACCAAGGCATCCCTTGGGTGTTTATCAAGTTCGGCGCTCCTGTTTTGACATAGTTCATGAGTATCAAACAATTATCTTTATGGTGTCCTTATGTTCTACATCTTGTACACCATATCTCTTCTTGAACCTTTTCCCCTTCTTCATGTCTTTGAGTTGCACCATAAGGATAGTAAGTTTCGACTGAATTAGCATCATTCCTACACCGTTTTCTCCAATCGACAAGGATTCTAGCTTCATTTCTATTTCTAGACCTTTGACATGATCTTCTGTTGCATCAATGAAATCTGGATGTGCGAAAACAATGCAACAATGAACCATTCCTTGTGTTGTACAACTGACATATGGAATCTTACTTTGGTCATTAATGTCTTGAATCTCTGGTCAAAGTCCCAGACAGACTCTACAGGTAAATGCTTGATTTATTAAATATTTGTAATGCATTGTGACTCGGATTCCATATTTCCAAATTCATCTATCATTCCGACTTGAATATGGTCGAGCATTTTCTGCGCAACAAACTCCTACTGGAACTATAGAAAAAATCATGTACCAGTCTAGCACATGGCCTCACAGATTTGTCTTCATCTTGGACCTGTCGGATATTTCATACAAATTCACAGAGAAACCAATGTTTCTCTGGGTCTTCCAACCCATTTCCATTAAATATTGGCAACTTAATATATGTTCCATCCATTATGTTGGCTCTTGATACACTTGGGAAAAAAATTTGAGCATTCAGAATCCCTTTTCCACTATTCACAGCTTTAGTATAACTAGTATTGAAAACTCTTCCTGGAGACAAGTTTCTATATCTTATCTCTGAGGATGTGCACAGGTGTTGTAGGTGTATCGTAATCATGCCCTAGTCTTGAGGATTCTACTGATTCTTATGATTCTTCTTCTTCTTTGGATATTAGATGATATTCTTCTTCGTCGTCATAAGAACCTTTGTCCATGTATGACATAAGCTCGTAGTCCTCTCCTATAGTGGTACTACAAATTCCTCTTCTAGTGATAGAATTTCTTCTCTTTCCCGACCTAAATATTCTTCCACTTCTTAAGTAACCAACCTCTAGTTCAGTTCTGCTATCTCTAGGGAACATATCAGCTTAGTTTGCGATATTTTTCACATATTTATGTTGCGACATATCCACCCTTTTGTGCACAGTTCTCAATTGTCACATTCGTAAGATTCCTTTTTCACATACGAGCATCTTTATCCAAGTTTTAAAGGATGACAAATATCTTCTGCGGGGTCCTTGAAAAAAAATTCTCTCGGTCTCTCTATATGATTGTATTGTGTTAACAGCAAACTCAGTAATATATCCTTGCAAAATGATATCCATCCATAAATAAACATCACTTGGAACAGGGTTTCTCACACTTTCTAGTCATTGAATCAACTAAGGATTCCACTCTGTCAGTTCTCCACCTTGAAATTTTATTTGTTGGGTTTCCAATTTTGACGACCACTCATGCAACACAATAGGAAATTCGGAAAAGAGAATCTTTTGAATATCCATGTACAGATATCGACCCAACCACTCTGTTGGATTCAATCGAGATCCTTACTATCTTCTCGTACAAAATCTAACGCTTTAAAATACACCCAGTCTTGGATTTCTGCCTTCATCGGATACCAAAACATATCTCTCACCAAAATGATTCACGGTCCCTATAACATAACCATTTGCCGGTGTTTTCTCTCTTTGACCCAAGTTCAGTCCCTCCCTTGTGTGCAACAAAACCCAAGATATCAGCACGACAAAGCAAGGCTCAATCGGCAGGACCTGTGACACAGATGCAATCTCACCCGAGATATATTTCTAATGGGTAAATTTCAGACCCAGGTTTCTGCAGTTGGGTGGTGGATTTTAGCCCCTTGGTACTCAACCAAAGTGCTCGATGGGTGGGGTATTTATACTTAACATACACAATTATGTTGTGAGACTACTCGCCCTTCGACAGGTATTATAACTTGGTTAATGCTTTCACATGTAGACATTTTAAAAATCCTGGAATTCTTGTGGTGAAGGAATAATACTTTCTTGACATTTTAGGCAGAGTAGTTCAGCCCATCTTTAGGAGATATAGTGAAGGTTCTCGCCTTGTCTTCTATTGACTTGATTTTTTCCTTAAATAGTGGAAGTTGAATTAATAAATTAGGTTTTACTAAGGTCAGTTCATCCAATTTGTTTTGACTAAGGTCAGCTGATCTAATTTGATTTATTAAAAATTATTTTAATTTTATTAAGTGATAATGAATATATTTATATGTGAAATATTTAAAAAATTATTATGTTGAAATTCTAATATCTTTTTTATACATTACTTATGAAATTTTTTTAATGTTTTAATAAGTGGGGGTATTTATAATGTTTGTAGTTGAATTTTAGGATGATTTTAGAAAGTATATAATTTATAATCATAAAATTTTAGAATTCTAATTAGATTTTAGAATTATGTGTAAGTATTAGTTAAACTGTTATTTAATTTATAAAGTTTTGGTTCATTTTTTAAATTATATTTGGTAAATTTTAAACTAGATATGAGTTGCTTAATGTAACTTATTATTTTAATGAATTAAAATTTTAATCAAGTAAATTGACCATTAATAAGGAAGATGTGAGTTTTAAAGTTAGGGTTTTTTCATAAAGTGATGATAGGCATCCAAGATTTGCTTAGTTTCCATCCATCATCCCTGTTGATGTTCTAAGGGTGCTTCTTGATTTCGATGGCTTCTCAAACACACCTTTTCATGTAGTGATCAATATCGACAATGACCTTTGTGTCCTCTATGAAAATATGGTTTTTAGAAGCAACAAAGTGCTCAGCAAGTGCATATTTCTTGGTTCGTTCATGTATGATGTCGACACTGTGCTCTTTAAGTCTCAATTGGATTGAGCGACCTGTTTCACCAATATAGACCTTACACCACAGGTGCAAGGGATAGAGTAGATACCTTTTTTTTCCTTGGGGTCGACCTGATATTTAACAGGGTCAAGGAAGCTACGCAAAGTATAAAGAGGGGAGAAAAAAACCTTAATTTTCTTCTTATGTAAAATGTTAGCAATTTTCTCTGTGGTTCCTTTGATATAAGGGAGTTTAGTAGTTTTAGTAATGTCTTCCCTCCTATTTTTCTGTTTTTTAGTTAGTGAATTACTTATAGTTTCCTTAATTTGATTATTATTATAGTCATTTTTTAAGAAGGCATTAGTCATATGTTCTAGTTCTTGGTTAAGGTGAGCTGGATTAGAGATCTGTTTGGCCCTAGTGGCTAGGGTGTTAAGAACGTTGATCTTCTAAGCAGGGTGATGATTAGAATCTGCATGGATATATTTTTCTGCGTGTGTTTTCTTTCGATACACCTAATTTTCCAATGATCCATCCTCCTTATTGGTAATAACGACATCTAGAAATGGTAGTCTTCCATTTTCTTCAGTTTCCATTATGAATTTGATATGTTCTGATTGGTTATTCATGTGTCCAAGGAAGTCGTTAAGCCTTTTTCTTCCATGGGGCCAAAGTAAATTCATGTCATCAACATACCATCTCCATTGTTCTTGTTTGTGGGAGAAGGAATCAATGGCCCTTTCTTCAAAATGTTCCATGAATTTTTTTTCCATGACTGGGGAAAGTGGACATCCCCAATGCGGCATAGGCACATTTAGCAATAACAGTCTGAAAAATACATATAAACCCATTCATAAGAAAATACATAAACACATATTCACAGTAACACATATATACAACTCAATCACATTCATCATTCACACATTTGGCACAGTATCTAACGTGGAAACCCATCCAGGAAAAACCACAATGGTGCTCTTCCTCTAGAATGAGAAATGTATGGCACCTTTATTATGTGCACTAAGATATAGACTCCATTCTAGATCTCTCTTTATTATATATACATACTTCTTCCTCCTCTCATGCTCTCTGATCTTCTATTATCTACTCTTTCTCTACTTGACTCTACTAATGATCTACACACAACCTAGATTGACTCAATCTCTTCTATGACTCTACTTCCAATTCGCACACAACCTGGATCAACTTAATGTATCCTACACTCCTACACACTCAGTTGTAGGTTATTCGAATCCTCTCTATGACTCCACGGACTAACAAACAATACAATCATAGTGACCAGAAGCTTATAAATAGCCAAAGAGTGTCAAAATCGCATACAACTTGGGTTCCTCCCTTTATAGCTTTTTACATGTCGCTTTCATCCGAATTCATATAGTTAACTAACATGTTTTCTTTCGTATTCTATCGACACATGTCAGTAGGAACTAACAGCCTGATTTACAAATATGCTTTCATATGTGGGGCTTCTATTGACTCTATCCATCTTTGTACCCACCATATTTCTTACTGTTGTTTTCTATCCATTACGCCACTACACATATTCTAACATGATTAACTTTGTCGCATATTTCCTTATCGCATCCTTCCCTTCTATCGTGAACACTCTTATTCTTTTTTCCTTAGCTCTTTCTTCTTTGTGTGCTTCTATTCCCCTTATGTCGCATTTTCCTTCCTTACTACTTCTACGTTTTCCTCCTTCCTTCCTTCCACAACTGCTTCTGTCGTAGCTCCTTTTCCTTCTCTACTTCTTTTGTTCTTCCTTCTCTACTTTTGTTGCAGCTCCTTTTTTCTTCTTGTGACCCGATTCTTTCCATACTTGGCAGAATTGTAAGTGAGTTATGCTTATCTTTCCCTAGGCCCAACAATACCTTACTCATTCCAACAATTTTACGTGGTTCATCATCCCCATTCTAACACATCATTTGCTACATTTTCTTCCTAAGTAGTCTCTTGTTGCATGTCTCATTTCTTATTTGGAGATATACAGTCTTTATTCATATGTCCTCTCTTACCACAGTTCTAGAAGTCTATCTTTTCTTGGATCTTCCCTTTATAGAATTGTTGCGATTAATCGGGCTCTTTACTCTCTCCTTTTGTCTTCCTCTTCTCTCCATGGTCAACGCATTACCTGATGTATCACATGTGATTTTTCTTTGCATTTTCTCGCTAAGAATAACACCAACAACAACATCAAATTTAAGAGTGTTTGAACTAGAGACAGTGTTACTTACAACCATGACCAAGCCATTCTATCTTTCTAGCAATGAGCACAATAATAGAAGATCCCTAACCTCATCATCAAAGTCCACTCCTACAAAAATTACATGATTAGTAATCATATTAAATTCATTATATATCCACCTTATTACATATAAATATTAAATAAATGCTTCATTAAAAATACCTTGCTAGAAGCAGAGTGTTTTTCATACATCTTTTCCAATGCGCTCATCCACCCTCCATTGTCTTTTCTTTTGAAATATTGAAAGCCATAGACGTATCCAGGAACATTCATATTGTTCTCAGTTCCTTTTTTTCAAGAACCTCCCATTATTCATCCTTCATAGTCACTGGTTGCTTTTCTTTTTCATCCAATGCTAGGTATAGATCCTTCTGGTACAAATAGTCCTCCATTTACATCTTCCATAACTGGTAGTATTTGCTGTTAAATTTATCGGCCCTAAACTTTCCTTATTTTTCCATTTATCCCACTCGAGGTAGGAACCTTCTTTCCTGTGAGTTTACCAGCCAAATAAACCTTTGACTCTGATACCAATTGTTAGAAAATAGGATTGTAGACCAATAACAATAAAACAAGATACAAATATAAAACACATTAACACATTACAGGAGAGACACCAATATAATGTGGTTCACCCAAGATGGGCTACGTCCACACAGAAATTTCCAGTCCTTTATTATTATACCATACAAAAAAATGAAGGGATACAGCCTGCACCACACCCAGTTCACTTCCTCTTCACTCTCTCACAATGTCTCTCACACAATCACAAAGATCACTTTTACAATGCTACAATACAATATACAACTGTATTACAATGCTTTCCTTTTATAGGGGAATTACCATAGGAAAATACCACGAGTCACCCAATACCATGGTCTCATAAATTGTTGTCCAACAAACATCCCAAAAGAAATATTTCAAGGGATTCACCCTCAGACCCCTGCAGGACAAGTGTACAGTAAAAATGGCATACAAACATGGGTAAACAATAACATCTCTAAATCAGGAAGATCAAGATAAACAACCAACACGTAGTGAATATTTTCATGAAGGAAATATTTACATTGCATGGAATTCCCAAAGCAATAGTTTTAGATCAAGATGCAAAATTCACATCTAAATTTTGGAAAGGGTTATTTCAAGAATTGGGAACTCACCTGAATTTTAGTACAATTTATCATCCTCAAACAGATGATCAAATCGAGAGGGTGAATCAATTTCTTGAAGACATGTTGAGAATGTATGTGATGTATTTACCATCAAAGTGGGAGGATTACCTACACTTGGTATAATTTTCATACAATATTGGACATCAAGCATCATTAGGAATGAGTCCATTTGAAGCATTGTATGGAAAAGGATGTAGAACTCCAGTGAATTGGGATGGTCCAATGAATAGGGTAGTACTTGGGCCATAAATGCTCAAGGAAATGGAACATGAAATTGTTAAGATCGGGAATAATTTAAAGGAATCATAGGACAGGAAGAAGAGTTGTGCAGATTTGAAAATATTGCACAAGGAACTTAAAATTGGGGATCATGTTAATTTAAGTAGAAATCCAAAGAAAAGTTCCATAAAGTTGGGAAGTTGTGCCAAGCTGGCACTAAGATATTGTGGGCCATTTGAATTCCTTGATAGGATAGGACCAGTTGCATATAGGATTGCATTTCCTACTAAAATGAGAGCTCATAATATTTTCCATGTTTCTTTTCTTAAGAAATATGTACATGAACCTAATCACATAATTGATTGGAATTTGATATAGGTGGAACCCAAGGGAGAGTTCCAAGTGGAACCTATGCACATCCTCGACAAGAATGTGGAATTATTTCAGAACCAATCCATCAGAAAAGTAAATGTGTAATGGAAGTACCTTGGTACCAATGAGGTTACATGGGCGTCAGAGGATGCCATGAAAGAGGCATACCTATTTTTGTTCAAGTTTTGAGAAAACCAAGGACAATGTTTTTCTAAGGGGGAGGGGAATGTAATAAGCCTAGTTTGACCCTTAGAATGTATTGGATTTATATGTAAATACCATGGATATGTGATGTATGATTCCTAGTGTGGAGATCAAGTCCAAGGCCCCACTAGTGAATGCTTGATTTTTAAAAAGGTGATTATTTTATATCTTGTTATCCATGTCCTAATAATCCATGGAAAATTGTAAAAGCATGTAAATATTTTTAATGCAAATAAAATACAATGAGTTGGATATGGAAGAAAATAAAATTAGGGGTTGTGTGTATCCTCTAGGGAGAGGTGAGAGGGTTGTGGGATTAAACATTGTGTTTTCAAATTTTATCTTAAGAACCCATCTTGACTAGCTATACTACCATTTAATTATGTTGTAAGAAAGTAGCTGGAAAAATCAGCTCATGCATTAATGGAGAATGGGAAAACTCAAAAATTTGTATGGTTGAGTATGGGCATGGTTTACTTGACCCATAACTCATTCTTCCTCATGGGGATTTTTTATCCATCCTCCTCATTTCGTTTTTTAGCAACAAGACTGCAATTCTAATCTCATTATGCATTCCTAGCTGTAGAAAAACCAGAAATCAGAACTTGGAAAGAACCCATGTTTTGAAGTGTCAAAAATGCCCATAAATTTGTGTGAGAAGTAAAATCTAGTGGGGAATCCATAGATATAAACCCTAGGGTGAAATTGAAAGCTCCAAAATCCTGAAACCCCATGGGAAGACCCAAATTTGGAAGACCGAAAGTGGAATTTCGTGATTGACAGTCACGTGGAAAAAATTTGGAAAACTCCAAGAGTGAATTGAAGCAGAAGTGAAATCAAAGGTCGAAATATATTGACAAACTGAGTGAATTTAATAATCTCTATAGGATTAGAAGATTGGACCTTTCTATTCCCACCCTGAACACTGGAGGGAAGGGGCACCTGAGGAACTTTGTAGAAGATAAGGTAACCTTCCTTGTATTGGGTGTGGTAGGTATTGTGGGTGCCAAGGATGTCTAAATCCAAATTGCGATATTTGTAGCTCTGTGTTTTATCTCACTAGCTTAGTTATCTCCTTCCTTAGCTCCCTACTTGCTTGAAAAACCCAACTATGTGTTGGCTTAGTATGATTATTTGTCCTTATGGTTGTGATTCATCTTATGTAGCTCCTCCTTAGTAGATACATATCCCATATTGTGGGTAGTCTCTTAGCTGAAAAAATAGGATGGACATAGACCTACGGTTGGGTGGAATGTTTCTCTTCCATATCTAGTTGCTTGGAAACCTTTAGTTAAAATATAAGTGCTTACTGTGTTTTTAATTATTCCCAATTTCTCTGTTAAGAATATTTATTGATTCATGTCAACTTGAATGAAATGGTGATCTTGAATTATTCTCTAGGAACTCTATACATAGCATGAGAATGAGATTAATTTTATGTGTGAATGTTTCATTATTATGCATGTGATAAAAATGTCGATGTGTGCATGATTTGCATGCGTTGATAGAGTTTAATTCTGTTGTGTATTTTAATTATGCATTGCACGCATTTAAATAGTTGTGAATTTTGTAATATGGCCTTGGGGGTGACATTTAGTCCCTGCACATTGTTAATGTTCCATCTATTAGTCAAATCAATGGGAGGGGATGTGTCAAACACCATGAGATGCATGGATATCTTTCATATTTGCTTGATCTCCAATAATTAGTGGGTAAAAATATAATGTTATAGGGATAGATAGATCCCAATCCCTAGATGGATGGAGGATCAAGTGTTACAGCTGATTTTACCACACATGGTAGATCACACATTTATGGCCTTCCCTATCCCTCTGCAGACTCTTTAGACCCCATGGACTATTTTTATACCTTTGATGTTTCCAAGATCATTCCTAAAAACACCTGTTATTTTCTATACGCGACTTGTAAACCCTTTCTCACGTATACACGCAGATATAACCCTTAAACCCACGTACATTGGGATGTGTGCAAAAGCCCAAATATTTTTGGAGTTTTCCTTGATGTGGATCCGAGTCACTTATCTCTTGGCATTCCATATGCCTCGAGATCACTCGAATTTGACCTTCCATTTCCCCATTGAATCACTATATAAGGAACCCTTTGGATACATTGAAGAGGGGGGAATTGAAGAGCAAGAAAACTATAGTCCATTGTTGTCGTAGCTTATACTTGAGTCTGCATCCCTTTGTCCCTTAGAGAACTTGGTGTTATTCACAAGCTTTCCTTTGCTTGTGAGCTTGCTATTGAGAGATGGAGGATTGAGGTGGTGGAGGACTCAGTTTCTCTAGTTCGCAGGCATGTCAACAAAGGTTGTCATTCATGTAGTCTCTAATTTATATTAATAGAAATATATTTTCTTGTACTATGATGTGCATTTAAATGAATATTGAATCCATGGATGCTTTTAATTTCTTATACATTATTTCTTATATATTCTAGAGTAGGTATAACACCATTATATAGCATTCTTGTCTTATTTGTTGTTGTTGAGAGAGCAAATTGTTAACACAAGCAGGATTGGAAAATCTCAACGGGGATCTACATCAACCATTCGGAATAAGGTATGTTTTGAGATCCTTTAGTGTTAGATGTTTTATTTCTCTTGCATACTGGGAAGGGATTGATTTCTGCGGTTACTCTGTCTATTGCGGTACACCCCAAGCCATAGAAAGTTTTCTCCGTAACAGAATTGGCGACCATCTGGGGAGTTCCTAGTCATTTCCTTTGGGGTTTTGTCAACATTCAATGTTCTTGAATTGCTCTGATTTCTTTGTTTCTAAGTCGGGTCTGGGGGAATGTTTGCCCGGTATTTTCTTACAGGAGTAAATTTTGTCCCAGCTTGTCTATTTGCCTTCTTTTTATCTCTTTTTCTTCCTATACATGGGTTTTGCTTTCACAGTCGCGTGTACACACAGGTTTCCCTAGAATAGCTGTGTATATATGTGTATTTACTAAGAAAAATCGCGTATGCCCTAATTTTTGCCTTTTGGGGAAAGATTAAGTGTTGCTGGGTGAGTTTGGATGATTACGGAGTCTTCTTGGATGCTTCTGGAGTCTGTATACACCCGTGTTTCTGACCAGCGATGCGTTTTAGTTTAAATTTTTGAAAATGTTCTTGTCATTTCATTTTCTATTTTTTGTTTTGGGATTAGTGCATTAGGTCTCTTTTACCTTGGTGCTTTGCTTGGGTACTGTCTGGTAGTGCTTGCAAAGTCTGATGGTTGTAGAGTCATACTTTTTCTTTTTATCTCATTTAATTCAAAAAATACAAAAACATTTTCTTTTTTGTATCATTATGAATTATTTTCATTTTTCATTTTCATGGTACTTGCATTAGGTTTTCTTGGAGAGTATTACTCATATTTTCATATAGGAATGATTGCATATTCATTTGAAGGAAAATTTTGCACTTCACGTAGTAGCATACCATGTTCTTCATTTGACACAGTGCATTTTACTTCTTGTTTCATCATAACATCATTAGTTGCACAACCATTTGCCCTTTGAGTAATAATCCAATTAAAATCAATGCATAATAAAATGAATTGCACTCTTTTCTTTTATAGGGTGCACCAACAAGACTAGGTTTTAGGGTCTTGGAATAGTTCATTGTGAGTAAATTCTCCAAGACCAGAAACATTTATGTGTTTGTCCAGGTGAGAGTGTGAAACTCCTTTATATAATTAGTGTTCTCAGGATCCTCCTCTTACAAGGGAGTTAGGCACGAGGTAGTGTGAACGGTTATGGTTGGGATGACCCCTGGTTGTAACTGAGTAGAATCAGAGATATTTATAGGATTGTATTCGTATCTAGGGGCTCTTTTGAGGCTTTCAAGATTTGCTACCCTGCCCATACGATCAATCCCACCTGCAACTGTCCACTTGAGCATTGATTGTATTGAGGTGACCTTAGTTTCCTTACCTAGGTTATCGAGGGGGTACTTCACAGAGGTTATTCTGTAGGTGTCCTGGCCAAGTAGGGGTCGAACAACACAGTAGCTATATGCATTGAAGCTGAGGCCCACTATAATTGGTTATGAACCTCCTCTTGTTGTGTATGGGAGTCTCAAGCTTGGGATGACCCCTGGTTGTAACTGAGTAGAATCAGAGATATTTCTAGGATTGTATTCGTATCTAGGGGCTCTTTTGAGGCTTTCAAGATTTGCTACCCTGCCCATACGATCAATCCCACCTGCAACTGTCCACTTGAGCATTGATTGTATTGAGGTGACCTTAGTTTCCTTACCTAGGTTATCGAGGGGGTACTTCACATAGGTTATTCTGCAGGTGTCCTGGCCAAGTAGGGGTCGAACAACACAGTAGCTATATGCATTGAAGCTGAGGCCCACTATAATTGGTTATGAACCTCCTCTTGTTTTGTATGGGAGTCTCAAGCCTCTCCTAGGCGAGACATACTTGCTTCATTCGGGAGCTCACATATCCTACCCTTGTTTGCTTGCGAATTGGCTTTACATTTTATATGTGTGTTCTCTATGCACGCTAGTTTGCCTAGGGTTTACATAATTAGATCGATTCTTTTCATTTTTTGAGTCATTGTGGATTCAGGCACGGTGCTTCACCGTTCTCATCGTTTAGCAGGACTTCTACCTTCCACATCTCCTCCTCCTTTGGAAGAGATAAACAGAAAATCCGGGTGGACTACTTCCAACATTGATTCACACACTATGGGAGATCATGAGGATGAGATTCCAGAGATGTCCTCTCCACCTCATGCAGTGGGGGAGGAAGATCCTACTCCCGTATATGATCCTTCAATGGAAATACCTTCACAATCTGGTTATGATCCCTCATACATAGGTCACCGGTATTGGTTACCAAGTGATGAGACTCGTTATGAACCCACAAGCACTATTCATGTTCATTATGGCATGTTTGATATCCCTACACTCGATCCAGCACATCATGTTGAGTTAGAAATTGAACCTAGCACTACGCCTGGGGGAACTCCTATTCCTTTCCATGCGGAGAGATTTGGGAGCACTAGTCACATTGCACCTTCCATCCCAGCAGTGGAAGTAACCTCACATGTCCATCCTAGACCTAGTGTTAGTAATCATATGTGGATACCAGAACCGAGACAAGTGACCATTGGGAACAACTCTTACATTCCTTCACATGTCCCTTCATCCTCGAACCCTACTCCTTCGAATGCATTTTTGACAACCCTTCCTCCCCCTCATTCATGTGGTCCTTTAGGCTGGAATATTGCTACTAGCCATGTTCATGCTGTGACTAATCGCACGGTAGTATCTCAGAGTCAAGTACCTCATGTTGTGTCTGGAGTTCATATCCCTATTTCTGGGTCATCTTATGGTCCATCTCAAGGAGTTTCCCATATCACTAACTATGGACGTTCTCATGGGACATTCCATGGGACACCTTATGGAGCTTCTTATGGACCATAGCATGGATAGAACTATCAACCATATGGGTAAGGGTATCAACAACCTGATTACTCTTCCAATTATGGCTTTGTAGCACTGCATAATCAAGGTACCCCACATCACAATGCTTCCATGTATCCCTATACAATTCAAATGGGAGGAGGTTATTATGTCCAAGGCCATGGTATCTGTAGCAATCAACCTTACATGAACTAGAACTATCAGGGAGCATGGCATAGACCGGCACAACCTAGGCTCCCTTTCCTCACAACATTGAACTCACCTGACTTATCAAGACTTATGAATGATCTGGTATCTCATTACCCGCCCTGGCTGTTTGTTCCTAACAAGCTTACTTCAGACATTCCCAAGTTTGAGGGTAAAGCTGGAGAAGATCCTAGTGAGAATGCCACTACTTTTCACCTTTGGTGCTCTTCCAATTCCTTATATGACGATTCAATCCATTTGAGGCTATTTCAACGCATCCTCACCGTGCCTGCACCTAAATGGTACATAGAGTTACCAAGGGGGGTGTTACAGAGAAAAATTCCTATGGCTTGGGGTACCACAACAAACATAGTAACCACAAAAATCAATCCTTTCCCTTATGCAAGAGAAACAAAACATCTAACATTAAAGGATCTCGAAACATACCTTATTCTGGATGGTCTATGTAGATCCCCATTGAGATTTTCCACTCTCGCTTGTATTAGCAATTTACTCTCTCAACATTCAGCAAACATGACAAGCATGCTATATAATGGTGTTAGACCTACTCTAGCATATATAATAAATAACATATAAGCATTTAAAAGCATCCATGGATTCAATATTCATTTAAATATACATTATTGTATAGGAAAAGATATTTATATTAATATAAATCAGAGGTTACAATGCTAACAACCTCTATCGGCGCGTCTACGAACCGAAGAAACTGAGTCCTCCACCTGGGCCTCCACCACTTCAATCCTCCATCTCTCGATTGCAAGCTCACAAGCAAAGGCAAGCTTAGAAAGAACATAAAGTGCTCCAAGGGACAAAGGGATGCAGACTCAAGTATAAGCACCGACAACAATGGACTATAGTTTTCTTGCTCTTCAATTCCTCTCCTTTCAATGTATCCAAAGGGTTCCTTATATAGTGCTTCAATGGGGTAATGGAAGGTCAAATCCAAGCGATCTCAAGGCATATGGAAGGCTAAGAGACAAGTGACTCAGATCCACATCAAGAAAAACTCTAAAACTATTTGTCTTTTTGCACACATCCCGATGTACGCGGGTTTGAGGGTCATATCCGCATATATACGCAAGAATAGGTTTAAAAGTCGTGTATGGAAAATATTGCATGTTTTTAGGGATGATCTTGGAAACATCAAAGGTACAAAAATGGTCCATGGGGTCCAAAGAGTCTACAAAGGGATAGGGAAGGCCATAAATGTGTGATCCACCATGTGTGGTAAAATCAGTTGTAACAGATGCCCCCTAATGTGTGAGGTCAAAGGGGTGATACGATGGCTGAAATAAATTATAAGTCCATCCCAGAAGTGGAGTGATGAAGAACCAGGTGGAAGAATCATCCGTCCAACAATAGAATAGAATAATCAAACTCTGCACATGACTGAAAATACATACAGCAGTCCCAGATACATAAGAGTACAATGGCCATGAATAGGCATGATACAAAATATGACATGTGTGTTCATCTCCACGTACAATATAAATAGATTAGAATATCCATGACAAATATATACAAAGGATCATGATCTCCATGATGGCTGAAGATATCTGACATACACTGGAATCAAGTCACGAGAGCTTAAATCTCATGAACACTGGCATGATCAAGGAGGTAGCATATATGAAATGCCACCAGTCTGGAAAGTCTTCTACACAATCTGCTATGAGTACATGTCCTACTATGTGAATAGAGGTGTCGAGGTCGAACATAGTATTCCATTGTCTAATTACCGATCATTAATGTATACCATTAACAGATGTGAGATCACCCACCGATAATGAAAATGGGAATCAAGGTACTAGAGTGCAAACTAACAAGTGTGAATAAATGTGTTGAGGTTGAACACTTGAAAGGATCCATCAATTAGGGGACATTGATGTATTCCAAAAACTGTTGATGGTGAGAGAACCTGCCACTAATGACTGCAAGTCTCAAGGCACTCAAAATGAATCTGGATTCCTATCCTTGAATAAATGATCTGAAGTCGATGGGATGAAATCCATTGGAAGGAGGTCATTAAGGCATCCCTCATCATCTAACATGAGGTACTCAGCAAAGCTGTATAATGTGGAAGGACTCGATCATAATGTGCACGAACCAGTGACAATACCAGGAATGGACGACATGCAAAGTCCAGAGAACTGAGGAATGGATGACTCAGGTTTCAACTTCCTTCGAATAAGAGCATAAAAGCGAATGGTGACTGAATGTAGGCAGCATATACTCAATATAGAAAACTGGGACATCTTCACGACATAGGAGGCATCAACAGAGGCTCCATAGGGACTGGAAGCTTAACCAGCCAGTGGAGATAAGATCAGAGAAATGAGTACAGCTGCTAAATTCAAACTATTAACCCAACCAACGGATGTGATATATAGTGCTCTGTTCGAAGGCGACATGACTCGACTGTTGCCAAAGATAACATATTTTCCTGTCCGTTTTTTTGGTTTTTTTTATTTTTTTGGACTTTTTCAAATATTTTAAAAAGCTTGAAAAAGAATAAAAGTGCTTTATAGTTACAGACTAGGAGGAGACGAGTGTCAAGGGGCAAACAAACTAGTTCCAAGTAGTAGAACATACCTATGCTCAATGCAAGGACACATGTGTAGGATAACGACACTCGGGGGAAAGTCCCCTCCCAGTAAAAAATGGGGAATCAAGCTGCAAAGGATATGTAAAATGGCTCTGCTTGGATAGACATGAGACATGCTCGGGCTATATAACTGATAATCAAAGTCAAGTAAGCCGGCATAAGGCTCAATAAGGCAAGCAAAACTCATGATAATGCAATTAAAACTTGACATAAGGGAGTCCTAGAGAAAAAAGGCCAGCAAAAAGATCAACAGGAGTATGAGGGTCTTGTGCAAAGTCATGGCAATACTATACAAAGGACTCCCACACCCTAAAGGAAAAATGTCAGCATGGGTGCCAAATGAAAAATGGGATCTAACTAGGGCACCTATGTATGGTTAAGCTCTACCATTCACATCATGTCACTTCTAAAAGAAACAAAAAGGTTCCATGACAAGATAGAATGGGTTCATACCTAAGGTTATAATGAAACGAGCATAAGTTCATGCAAAGTGCAAATGGATGTGAAACTTAACCTATATACCAGTTTAGACATAATACATGAAATCGACATGAACGGGTCAAAACCACAGTCAAACGCCACTCAAAATGGACTCCTACATCATCAAATTAGTCCAAAACAGTCCAAAATGGTCAAAAACGGTCCAAAACTATAGAAAGTGGGTAGAAAATTTCAAAAAATTTCAAAAATTTCTATAAATAGTAAAAAATTCAAAAATTCCATATCATTTGAAATTTTTACCCATTTGAGCTCAAAACTTCCAACGCGAATTTCGGGAGCATCATCCAGCAAAATTTGACACTGTTTGTTCCAGGTAATTCCTCATGTCCTCCTCTTCCCATTTCATGCAAATTTTTTCAGTTTCTATGGTCAATTTTCTTTTCTAGGCCAATCTAAAGTAGGCATTTCGGCCCACTCGGATATCAGGGTTTTTTCCACGTATAGGGCTGGCCATACGCAGAAAAACCTCCCAAAACCGCGTACATACATGGTTGTTTTGAAAACAGTCATGTATGCGGCCACGCATAAGGATTTTAAAGGTAAATAATGACCAAAAATCATGTTTTATGTGCAGGATGGTTCTAGAATGGAGGGAGAGGGAACAAGGAGATGTAGAAGAGGTTGTTCAAGGTGACTTAATGGCCCAACAAGCTCTACGTGCATGCCGTATGTATAATTTTTGGTGTCTTGGGAGCCTGAGGGCCAAACCAAGTCTTCTGCAGATGCTAGTGGATTACTGGGATCCAGACTCAGAGTCGTTTCACATTGACGGGATGTCTCTCAGTATAGAGATTGAGGATATATATTTTATTGTTGGATTATCCCGACGAGGAGAGGTGGTAAACCTACACTCTTATGGGCCTAGAGGTGGCCTCAATATTGATGAGTACATTGTGGTATACTGATTTTTGGACATAGAAAAGGTTGGGAGTCAAATCCTGACAAACTCAATCCAGGTACTAGGATTGAAGGCCATACTATTGGCACTCGGCAAGATAGCCAGTCTAGCTTCACTCCACCAGGCCTCGTGGCCATTGATGTTCTATGCGATGGAGTGTATGAGACCCATAGTGTACGACTGGAGCATAGTGCTATTGAGTAACATGAAGCAGCAACTCATTGACTGCAAGATGGAAAGGGTGAGAAAATTTGGTTTCGGCAACATACTAAGCACGTTCTTCTTTGAGTGTGTACCAGGGCTAAGCCCTAGAGTGGACATTTCTCCACATGGAGTTCGATATCCAGCCCAACGAAATTGGGAAAATGTTATGCGTAGACTGGGCAGAGGTAGGGTGGCTAACCCCTACCCAGTAGACTTCTTTACATGGTGGCGGCAACAGATCATTGCAATCGATGACTACCCAAATGAAGGGATAGATTTTCGGGGAGATCTGGACATGCCCCTACCACCAGGAGTGGCATATGGCGACATAGGTAACGAATCCCATACCCTCTTTCTAAGTTTTTTAAATTATTAATTTTTTTTTCTTTTTTGATATATTGACTCAAAAGACATGTTTTGGTGTGACGACACATAGTGACAATCTGTCATGTGTATGCAAATGTTGGACCATGGTGACCTAATGGTTTCCCTCATCATAAACAGAGGGGAAGAGGAGACAACATCATTGGTGTGGATGTGGAGAGGATGCTCCAAAGCATCCACACAAACTTTGTACACTTGACACATAGGGTACCCATGGAGCAAGTCGAGGACTTGCCTAAGTCCATGCAGTGCTAGGTGGTTGGTGTACCATGGGCATGGGTTCGATTATTTTGATGGATAGCTAGAGATGTGGTGTGCTACCATTATTAGAAGTCCCCTCCTCCTCCTCAGGCTTAGAGACCTGAGAGTGTTTCATTTTTGTACTATCATGTATTATTTTTTGGTGGCTCGAAAGCCCCAATTTTGTATTATGACATCACATTTTGGATGTTTAATGAAAAACTTTTATGGTGATTNGTGTAAAAATGTATGTTTGTGATATGCTTATGGTCTATGAAACAAATGCCAATCTAACACATAGTTAGCATATGAGTCAGCAACTTGATTATAAATTCTTAAAACGTGTATTTATGTTATGTTCTCAAATTGTCATTCTAGCAATCTCACACGTAAGAATCTTCATAATAATGTCGGAAACCTAATATGATACAAGCCATTAAGCTGTGAAACCACTAACTATGAATCAAGACATACCTCAAGAGAGAGAACACCATGTGAAATGGCATCGCACAATAACTCAATAATGACACTATATTCAGCAACATTGTTCGAAGAAGTCCATAAAAATACGCCTCCTGAAGACAATACTTGACCCGTAGGAGTATAAATCACCCAACTAGAAGAAGCTGAGTTTTGAGTGTGGTGGCTAGCCCAATAAATGAATCCTATGTAAGCAGAAGACTCCATCGATGTCTGCCATAAGAAACGAAAGCTAATCAACAAACCCGATCACCATAAGAAAACCTAACTATGCAAAAAACTATACAATAATATACAATAATCAGCCCCGGTTCAAGATCATGCATAGTATTTTTTAAATAGAGCCCATTTCTAGGCTCTGCCAAGGCTGTCCCTTCAAAATCCACCATCTCATAGGTGCCCTTCTCTAAGACACGTTTGACTACGTAAGGACCATGCCACATGGGATTAAACTTCCCTGCCCCCAAGGGTTCTTTAGCCTGATCCCATAAAAGGACCAAATCACCTTCACTAAACCTCCTCGGACGAACAAACTTATCATATTGGCCCTTAACGTGATGCTTATTTACTTCTAGATCCACTAAGGCATCCCGATGCTACTCATCAAGCTGCTCTAAGTGGACCAACGTTCCTCCAATGTGAAAGTGTCTGGTAAAATCTCTATAGCTAACTTCAACGAAGGGATCTCACATTCAACTGACAAGACAGACTCCACTGCATGTACGAGCTTATATAGAGAGAAACCGGTGGCAGTCTTAACTGCGTTTCTATAGGCCCACAAAGCAGGATATAACATGATATGCCAATTGGTCTTCCTTTGCTTGATGGTTCATTGGAGAATGGACTTAAGTGATTTATTCATTGCTTCAACCTATTCATTTGCCTGAGGGTAATAAGAAGAGGAGTTCTCCTGCTTATACCCTAACTTTGAATCCAACTCTTCCATCATTCTATTTTGAAAGTGCCTACCATGGCTAGTGACAAGCTCTTTTGGAATGTCGAACCGAGTAATAATTTGGTTGAAAACAAAATGCACGGCTGTCTCACCATTAGATTTAATCCTGCGCATAGCCTCTGCCCATTTTTTGAAATAATTGACAACCACTATAATGTGATTATTCCCCCCAGCCGAAGCTGGGTTGCAATCCATGAAGTCAAGCCCCCACTTGGTGAAGGGACCAGTGATGATAATTGGATGTAACAAGGCAGGATGTGAGCACATATTGCATGCAAACACCTGGAAAGAGTGACACTTCATGACCGCATTGACACAATATTTGAAGATCGATGGCCAAAAATATCCCGCTCTCAAGATTTTTTGGGCTCTAGAAATCCCAGCTAAATGACAACCACACGCCCCTCCATGGAAATCATTCAGCACAACCTCAGCCTCATCATGGGTTAAATAACAACGCAAATTGGAATCTACCCCACGGTGGTACAAATTGTTATCCACTATAAGGTAGTTCTTAGATACATGATACAATTGTCATCGCTCATCCCATGAAAGGTGAGTAGGGACCTTTAATGTTTGCAAATATACAATGATATCCCCATGCCATGGGTCCAAAGTTTAGATAAGTAAATGCTCATCGAAAAATGTATCCTCATAAACCTCGTCCTCCTCCACACTTGGAAAATCATAAATGAGCTCCGCAAAGATCAACTGTTTCTTCAATTTTGCTAAAACGAATTCGAGATCGAATTCTTGCAAAATAACAATTCACTTATTATATTTTCCCCCGATCATCCTTCTAGTGAGGACGAACTGAAATGGATTGACATGAGCTGCCACCAAGGTCTAGTGAAGGAGAATGTAATGTCTCAATCTTTGAACCGCATGAACGCTGGCCAAGGCAAGTTTCTCCACATGAGAATAATGGATTTCCACATCAACAAGGTTCCAGCTCAAATAATATATGACACGCTCATGGAGCTCCTCATCCTCCTAAACCAAAACCATACCAACTGTCTCCATAGACGTGGCCACATAAATAAAAAACTCATGGCTATATTCAGGTGGACTAAGCACGGGGGTCGATGCTAAGGCTCATTTAAGAGCATCAAAGGACTCTTGGGCTCGCTCATCCCAACAAAAAACAGTGTCCTTCTTTAAAAGACACATAAATCCTTTAGTCAAACTGGAAAAATTAACCATGAATCTCCGCAATAAATTTGTCATGCCTTGCAAACACTAAAGATGTCTAATATTACACGGGGGATACAATTGAAGTATTGCCTCAACCTTTAAGGGATCGACTTTTATACCTTCCTTGGATACAATGAACCCTAGCAAGTAACCAACAGTCACGCAAAAGATGTATTTATGAGGATTTAACCTAACCTAGTAATGACGGCATCTTTCAAATACTAATCTCAAATGGTATGGACGACGCACTCTCAAACAAGAATGAGCAGCAAGATCATCCAAATACACTTCGATAAGCATTTTGAGATCATGAAAATTAAGGTCATAGCACGCTGAAATGTGGCTCCAACATTTTTAAGACCGAAAGGCATTTTTCGATATGCAAACATACCCCAAGGACAAATAAATGTAGTTTTATGTTGATCCTCAGGTATGATATGAATCTGATTATATCTAGAAAAACCATCCATGAAGGAGAATACCTCACTTCCCGCACACTCATCCAAAATCTCATCAATAAATGGTGTGGGAAAATTATCCTTAGGACAAGCACGATTTAAATCATGGAAATCAGTGCATATACGGATCACTCCCTGCTTCTTATCAACCAGAATGGGATTTGAAACCCACTACGTCAAGGGAACAGGATAGATAAAACCGACTTTTAACAGCTTCTCTATCTCAGCCTTAATAGCATGTTCTTTTCTAGGATTCACCGCACGCAAACATTGTTGAACATGCTTCGCATTCGGATAGGTCTTGAATATCATGTTTGACAATACGAGGGTCGATACCTGGAATTTCTTCGTATGACCAAGCGAAGATGTCACGAAACTCTTTAAATAGCTCGGTATACTCCTTGATTTCATTAGGGGAACAATTCACTCCAATGTAGATGTTCTCAACTTTTCCAGGATCACGAGAAATATTGATAGGAATAGTAGGTGATAAATTCACCATGTTCCCATTAGCCATCTGACCAGGAGAGCTTAATGGAACCATGGGACTACCAATCTTCTCGCTAAGAATCTCCCTAAAGTCCTCATTCTCCATATGGTTAATCTCAGGAAGAAAATATGATCTATGATGTAACTATTCCCAAGGTGGCTCAACCCCAGACATGGCCTCAATAATGGCTTCATCTGATGGAAAAACATCGTCAAGGAAATCATGTGCATGAGAGGACTCAACTGTCCATGCAGGCAGCACATACGGGTCCTACTCCTCCATCCATGAAGAGGAAGGACTAGACTCTGTAACACAATCAAGATTCACTTGATATGCTATCATTGCTGCAGGAAACGACACATCCATTTCGACAGGTCCATTTGAAGGACTCAGTGAAGGAAGAATCCAAGGATATTCCATATGGGTAGTGCAAAAAAACACCGAATTCAATGAAGATGAATCCCCAATGAAACTTGATCCGATCATAAGAATGGGCACAAGAAAGCTAAATGTCCCCATAAGGGATGGATACATACCCACACCCACACTCCCAATTGTCGGCTAAGAATGATCGATAATCAGGATAGAAGCTCCCGATGATGCACTAACACTCGAATTATGGAATGATGTATAATCAATCGTAACGATATTCCCATTAAATGGAAAGCATACTACTTGAAAGAGAGAAGAGGCTACGGATTTCATACTATACATCCAATTTCGGCCTAGTAAAATATTGTAGTCAAGGGGCGCATCAACCACCTCGACCGTAATCGCGATGGTCTTCCCTCCTAATTGGACCTTAAGAGAAGGAAGAATCACGTGCGGCCGAAATGATCTACCATCAGAGGCAGTGAACATAGTAGTGGATTGAGACAACTTGGGAGAACCCAAACCCTTCCAACATGACAAAGACATCACGGAAGCAGCAGGACCTTCGTCAATTACAGTGCGTTTGACGGTCATATTAAGACACTCTACATGAATCAAAAGAGACATGTAGTAAGGCAAGAGAGGTTGTAGTCCCATGGTTTCAAATTTGATGATGGAAGATGAGTTATCATCATTAACCCTAAGAGCAGAAAGCAAGGCTTTCCTTTGCGAAGGACAACTCTGAAGTACTTCAAGCGCAGACATCGCACAAGAATTTTGGCCCAAATCCTCAACAACGAAATAGTTCTGGGTGGCTCGGGCATTAGGATTGTGCCCCGAATGCTTTAAGACTCCCTTAGGAATGTGAGGTGCAATTCCAGGTTTATCCATAGGGTTTTCGATATGCAAAGGGCTCTCGAGTGGAGCAGGTTCTTTTCCAAGGTCCAGTTGTGACGAACCATAATCTTTCGCATGAGTCACAACCTTAGTAGCATGTACCATGTTGATGCAACCATGACCAGTATTGGCTTTCGATGGATTTTGATCTCCACTAGATGCACAATGATGATCATGGATCCTCGAGTTCATATTTTGATTATGAGGTAAAGGATTAGTTAGCACAGCTGGGCCCTGTGCTATGAATCTTGACGCATCTTCCATATGAGGGCACAAGTGAGTGAGGTGGTCCTCCTTACACAATTTGTAAGGAAACTTTACCTTACGTTTAGACTGGTTGTCCCCCCCAGCATTTCAAGCATTCTTGTCACTAAAATTAGAATTTTCATTCTTGTTCCCACCCTTACGATTATTTTTAGCCTTTTTTTTATTCCTTCTGTGTTGCTGGTTTCCCTTCTGGTCTGAAGATTGCACAGAAAGTACACTCGCAGTTTGGGTGGGTTGAGACGAAGCCATCGCTTGTCCCAAAGAGGATTGATTAATAGACAATTGGCTCACTTGTTTCACAACTGAATCTGCAGGTTTGGCACTTGTATAGCCTACGATTCCATCGACATGTGGTCCAGGCTTGATCTTGGGATCGGAACTAGAACGCAAAGCGTTAGGTATAATCTCATACAAAATTCTGGATTGAGAATAGATCAAATCCAACTCTTGTGCCCTAAAGATTGCTTATTCCTCATTTTGGACTCCAGATGTAGAAACATCCTTTGTGATGTAAGGTAACAACGACTTGACGAACCACTAAAGGAGAAATTCTGGTGGTATAAAGGCTTTAATCAACCTCTTCCATCTGCGCCACACTTGAACATGATCCGAGATATGTGTGGCTTTGTCTTGTCAAAATGTCGACAAGAGTTCTGTACCAACATCATAACACATGAGTAGCTGAAAGTGATTGAGGAATTCATGGCAAGGTCATCGAATAAAATGAATGCCCCCCTTGGTAACTCTATATACCATTTCGTTGCAAGCCCGGTGAGGGTGCGTTGAAATAGACTTAAACGGATTGAGTCATCATGTAAGGAATTGGAAGAGCACAAAAGGTGAAAATTAGTGACATGTTCACTAGGATCTTCTCCTGCTTTGCCCTCGAACTTGGGAATGTCTGAGGGAAGCTTATTAGGGATAGGCGGCTAGGCCGGGTCATGAGATACCGGATCGTTCATAAGTCTCAATAAGTCAGGTAATTTCAATGTTGCGAGGAAAGGGAGCCTAGGTTGAGTTGGTCTATGCCACAATCCCTGACAGTTCTGGTTCATATAAGGCTAATTACTGTAAATACCATGGCCTTGGCAATAATATCTTCCTCCCATTTGACCCATGTAGGGCTGCATGGAAGCATTATCATGTGGTGTACCTTGACTATGCAGTGCTACAAATCCATAATTGGAAGAGTAAGTAGGTTTTTGATACCCATACCCATAGGGTTGATAGTTCTGTCCATACTGCGGTCCACAAGACTGTCCATGAGAAGATCCATAAGGTGTCCCATGGGATGCCCCATGAGAAGCTCCATAGTTAGGGATATGGGGAACTCCTTGTGATGGACCATGAGACAATCCAGAAACAGGAATATGACCTCCAGAGACAACAGGAGGTACTTGACTCTGAGATACTACTGTGCGAGCAGTAACAGTATGAACATGGATAGTAGCGATATTTCAGCCTAAAGGACCACGTGAATGAGGGGGAAGAAGGGTTGTCAAAAATGCATTCGAAGGAGTAGGATTTGAGGATGAAGGGACATGTGAAGGGATGTAAGTGGTGTTCCCTATGGTCACTCATCTTAGTTCTAGTATCTGCATATGACTACTAACACTAGGTTTAGAATGGATATGTGAGGTAGCTTCCACCACCGAGATGGAAGGTGCAATGTGACTAGTGCTTCCAAATCTCTCTGTATGGAAAGGAATAGGAGTGCCCCCAGGCATAGTGCTACGTTCAAATTCTTACTCTGCATGATGTGCTAGATCGTATGCAGGGATATCATGCATGCCATAATGAACATGACTAGTGCTTGTGGGTTCATGATGAGTCTCATCGCCTGGAAACCAATACCGACGACCTGTGAATGAGGGATCATAATCAAAATGTGAAGGTATTTCCGATGAAGGATCATATATGGGAGTAGAATTTGCATCCCCAACCTCATGAGGTGGAGAAGACATCTCAAGAATCTCATCCTCATGATATCCCATCGTGTTTGAATTAACGTGAGAATTAGTCCGCCCGGATTGTATTTTTCTCTCTCCTAAAGGAGGGGGAGACATGGAAGGTGGAAGTCCTGCTAAACGATGAGAATGGTGAAATGCCACACCCGAATCCACAATGAGTCAAAAATGAAAAAGTTTTGATCTAATTACATAAACCCTAGGCAAACTAGCGTGCACAGAGCATACACCTATAAAATGTAAATCCAAATCACAAGAAAACAAGGGTAGGATATGTGAGCTCCCGAATGAAACAATTATGTCTCTCCTAGGAGAGGCTTGAGACTCCCATACACAACAAGGAGAGGTTCGTAACCAATTATAGTGGCCCTTAGCTTCAATGCATATAGCCACTGTGTTGTCCGATGCCTACCTAGCTAGGACACTTGTAGAATAACCTCTATGAAGTACCCCCTCGATAACCTAGGTAAGGCAACTAAGGTCACCTCAATATAATCAATTCTCAGGCGGAAAATCCTAGGTGGGGTTGACTAAATGGGCAGGGTAGCAAAGCCCAAAACACTTGAAAGAGCCTCAAGATACAAATACAATCCTGGAAATATCTCCAGTGCTACTCAGTTATAACCAAGGGTCATCCCAATCAATAACCGCTCACACTGCCTCATGCTTAACTCCCTTGTAAGAGGAGGATCCTAAGAAACACTAATTATATAAAGGAATTTCACACTCTCACCTGGACAGACACATAAATGTTTCATTTAGTGGTCTTGGAGAATTTACTCACAATGAACTATTTCAAGACCCTAAAACCTAATCTTCTTGGTGCACCCTATAAAAGAAAACAGTGTAATTCATTTTATTATGCGTTGATTTTAATTGGCTTATTACTCAAAAGGGAAAATGGTCATGCAACTAATGATGTTATGATGCAACAAGAAGTAAAATGCACACCCAACAATCAATGCAAATGCACTAAGTTGAATGAAAAATGGGGTATGCTACTACATGAAGTGAAAATTTTCCTTCAAATGAATATGCAATCATTCCTATGTGAAAATCTGACTAATACTTTTCCAAGCAAACCTAATGCAAGTACCATGCAAAATGCAACAATGCATAATGATGTAAAAATCAAATGTTTTTTGTATTTTTTGAATTAAAATGAGATAATAAAGCAAAATTATGACTCTGCAACCCCCAGACTCTACAAGCACTATCATACAGCACCCAAGAAAATCACTAAGGTAAAAGAGACCTAATGCACTAACCCCAAAACAAAAAATAGAAAATGAAATGACAAGAACATTTTCAAAAAAATTCAAACTAAAAAGCGTCTCTGGTTAGAAACAGAGGTGTATGCAGACTCCAAAAGCATCTAAGAAGACTCAACAATTATCCAAACTCACCCAACAACACTTAATCTTCCCTAAAAAGGAAAAACTCAAGGCATATGCGACTATGTGCAGAAAACCCATGTATATACGTGGATATTCCAATAAAAGCCTCATGTACACGCAAATGTGAAGACAAAACTCGCATACAGGAAGAAAAAGAGATAAAAAATAAGGTAAACAGACAAGCTCAGATAAAATTTACTCCTATCAGACACTTCTACGCAAACATTCCCCCGGACCCGACTCAGAAACAGAGAAATCAAAGTAGTTCAAGAACATTGAATGCTGATAAAACCCCCAAAGGAAATGACTAGGAACTCCCCAGTATGGTTGCCAATTCTGTTACGGAGAAAACTTTCTATGGCTTGGGGTACCACAATAGACAAAGAAATTGCAGAAATCGATCCTTTCCCATATGCAAGAGAAACAAAACATCTAACACTAAAGGATCTGGAAACATACCTTATTTCGGATGGTCGATGTAGATCCCCATTGAGCTTTTCCACTCTCGCTTGTATTAGCAATTTGCTCTCTCAACATTCAGCAAACAAGACAAGCATGCTATATAATGGTTTTAGACCTACTCTAGCATATATAATCAATAACATATAAGCATTTAAAAGCATCCATGGATTCAATATTCATTTAAATACACATTATTGGACAGGAAAAGATATTTCTATTAATATAGATCAGATTTTACAATGCTGACAACCTCTGTCGGCACATCTGTGAACCGGAGAAACTGAGTCCTCCACCTAGGCCTCCACCACTTCAATCCTCCATCTCTCAATAGAAATCTCACAAGCAAAGGAAATCTTGGGAAGAACACAAAGTTCAAGTATAAGCTCCGACAACAATGGACTATAGTTTTCTTGCTCTTCAATTCCTCCCCTTTCAATGTATCCAAAGGGTCCCTTATATAGTGCTTCAATGGGGTAATGGAAGGTCAAATCCGAGTGATCTCAAGGCATATGGAAGACCAAGAGACAACTGACTCAGATCCACATCAAGGAAAACTCCAAAACTATTTGGCCTTTTGCACACATCCCGATGTACGTAGGTTTGAGGGTCATATCCACGTATATACGCGAGAATAGGTTTAAAAGTCGCGTATGGAAAATAATGCATGTTTTTAGGGATGATCCTGGAAACATCAAAGGTAAAAAAATGGTCCATGGGGTCCAAAGAGTCTACAGAGGGATAGGGAAGACCATAAATGTGTGATCCACCATGTGTGGTAAAATCAGCTGTAACAGGGGGCATACGTTTTATTTGATGACCTTTCCATGACTTTCCTCAATCACTTTCAGCTACATATATGTTACGACATTGGTACCAAACTCTTGTCGGCATTTTGACAAGACAAAGACACACATAGCTTGGATCATATTCAAGAGTGGCATAGACGGAAGCGGTTGATTAATGCCTTTATACCACCAGAATTTCTCCTTGAGTGGTTCCTCAAGTCGTTGTTACCTTACATCGCAAAGGATGTTTGTACATACAGAGTCCAAAATGAGGAACAAGCAATCTTTAGGGCACAACAATTGGATTTGATCTACGCTCAATACAGAATTTTGTATGAGATTATACCTAATGCTCTACGATCTAGTTTCGATCCCAAGATCAAGCCAGGGCCACATGTCGATGGAATTGTGGGCTCTACAAGTACCAAACTTGCAGATTCGGTTGTGAAACAAGTGAGCCAATTGTCAATTAATCAATCCATGTTGGGACAAGCCACGGCTTCATCTCAACCTACCCAATCGGCGAATGTACTTTCCGTGCAGTTGTCAAACCAAAAGGGAAACCAACAGCCTGGAAGGAATAAGAAAAAAGGGAAAAATAATCGTAAGGGTGGGAATAAGAAAGAAAATGCTAATTATAATGTCAAGAACACTCGTAATGCTGGGGGGGACAAGCAGACTAAATGTAAGGAAAATTTTCCTTGTAAGTTATGTAAGGAGGACCACCTCACTCACTTGTTCCCTCATATGGAAGATGCCTCGAGGTTCATAGCACAGGGCCCAGTCGTGCAAACTAATCCTTTACCTAACAATCAAAATATGAACTCGAGGACCATTGATCCTCATTATGCATCGGGTGGAGATAAAAATCCATCGGAGGCCAATATTGGTCATGGTTGCATCAACATGATGCACGCTGCTAAGGTTGTGACTCGTACAAAGGATTATGGTTCATCACAATCGAACCTTGAAAAGGAACCCACTCCACCCGACATCCCTTTGCGTATCGAAAAACCTATGGATAAACGTTAAGTTGCACCTCGCATTCCTAAGCGAGTCCTAAAGCGTTCAGGGCACAATGCTAATTCCCGATCCACCCAGAACTATTCCGTTATCGAGTATTTGGGCCAAACCCCTTGTGCGATGTCCGGGATTGAAGTACTTCAGACTTGTCTTCCGTAGAGGAGAGCCTTGCTTTCTGCTCTTGGGGTTAATTATGATAATTCTTCTTCTATTATCAAATTTGAAACCATGGGAATATAGCCTCACTTTCCTTACTACGTGTCTCTTTTGATTCATGTAGAATGTCTTAATATGACCGTCAAATGCACTATTATTGATGAAAGGGCTACTGCTTCCATGATTTCTTTGTCATGTTGGAAGGGTTTGGGTTCTCCCGAGTTGTCTCAATACGCTACTATGTTGACATAATTTGATGGTAGATCATTTCAGCCACATGGGATTCTTCCTTCTCTTAAGATCCAATTGAGAGGGAAGACCATCGTGATCGAGGTCGAGGTAGTTGATGCGCCCCTTGACTATGATCTTTTGCTAGGTTGGAATTGGATGTATAGTATGCAAGCCATAGCCTCTTCTCTCTTTCGAGTGATATGATTTCCATTTAATGGGAAGATCGTTATGATTGATCAGACGTCATTCCATAATCTAAGTCTTAATGCATCATTGGGAACTTCTATCCTGATTATCGATCATTCTCAGCCAGCAACTGGGAGTGTGGGTGTGGGTATGTATCTATCCCTTATGGGAACCTTTAGCTGTCCTACACCCATTCTTATGATTGGATCTAGTTTTGGTGGGGATTCATCCTCATTGAATTCGGTGTCTTTTCGCACTACCCATATGGAATATCCTTGGATTCTTCGTTCACCGAGTCCTTCGATTGGACCTTTCAAAATAGTTGTGTCATTGCCTACAACGATGGTAGCATATCAAGCAAATCTTGATCAAGTTGCAGAGCCTAGTCCTTCCTCTTCACGGACGGAGGAGGAGGATCCATATGTGCTTCCTGCATGGGTAATTGAGTCCTCTCATGCACATGATTTCCTTAACGATTTTTTTTCATCGGATGAACCCATTATTGAGTCCATGTCTGGGGTTGAGCCACCTTGGGAAGAGTTACATCATCGATCATATTTTCTTCCTGAACTCGACCATATGGAGTGTGATGACTTTAGGGAGATTCTTAGCGAGAAGATTGGTAGTCCCGTGGTTCAATTGAGCTCTCCTAATTAGATGGTCGATGGGAACATGGTGAATTTATCACCTACTATTCCTATCAATATTTCTTGTGATCCTGGCAAAGTTTAGAACGTCTACATTGGGGTGAGTTTTTCCCCTAATGAGATCAAGGAGTATATCGAGCTATTTAAAGAGTTTCATGACATCTTTGCTTGGTCATATGAGGAAATTCCAGGTATTGACCCTCATATTGTCTAACATGAGTTTAAGACCTATCCGAATATGAACCCGGTTCGACAACGTTTGCGTGCGGTGAATCCTAGAAAATCACCCACCATTAAGGCTGAGATAGAGAAACTATTAAAATACGGTTTTATCTATCCCATTCCTTTGACGGAGTGGGTTTCAAATCCCATTCTGGTTGATAAGAAGCAGGGAGTGATCCGTATATGCACTGATTTTCATGATTTAAATCATGCTTGTCCTAAGGATAATTTTCCCACACCATTTATTGATCATATTTTGGATGAGTGTGCGGGAATCGTGGTATTCTCCTTCATGGATGGTTTTTTCCAGATATAATAAGATTCAGATCAAACCCGAGGATCAACATAAGACTGCATTTATTTGTCCTTGGGGTACTTTTGCATATCAAAAGATGCCTTTCAACCTTAAAAACGTCAGAGCTACATTTCAGCGGGCTATGACCTTAATTTTTCATGATCTCAAAATGATTATTGGAGTGTATTTGGATGACCTTGCTGCTCATTCTCATTTGAGAGTGCATCATCCATACCATTTGAGATTAGTATTCGAAATATTCCGCCATTACCAAGTGCGTTTAAATCCTCATAAGTGCATCTTTTGCGTGTTTATTGGTCGCTTGCTAGGGTTCATCATATCCAAGGAGGGTATAAGAGTCGGTCCCTTAAAGGTTGAGGCAATACTTCAATTGTCTCCCTCACGTAATATTAGACACCTTTAGTGTTTGCAAGGCATGGAAAATTTCTTGCGGAGATTCGTAGTTAATTTTTCCAACTTGACTAAAGGCTTTATGCATCTTTTAAAGAAGGACACTCCTTTTTGTTGGGATGAGAGAGCCCACGAGTCCTTTGATGCTTTTAAGCAAGACTTAGAATCGACCCCCGTGCTTATTCGACCTTACTATAGTCGTGATTTCTTGATTTATGTGGTAGCGTACATGGAGACGGTTGGTATGGTTTTGGTTCAGGAGGATGAGGAGCTCCACGAGCATGTCATATATTATTTGATTCGAAACCTTATTGATGCAAAAATCCATTATTCCCATGTGGAGAAGCTTTCCTTGGCCACCATTCATGCGGTTCAGAGATTGAGACATTACATTCTCCTTTGTAGAACCTTGGTTGTAGCTCATATCAATCTGTTTTAGTTCATCCTCACTGGAAGGATGATTGGGGGAAAACACAATAAATGGATTTTTATTTTGCAAGAGTTTGATCTCGAATTCGTTTTGGTGAAATCAAAGAAATCGTTGATCTTTGCGGAGCTCATATCTGATTTTCCAAGTTTGGAGGAGGAAGAGGTTTATGAGGATACATTTGTCAATGAACATATTTTCCTTATCTCAACTTTGGACCCGTGGTACGAGGATATCACTGTATATTTGCAAACATTGAAGGTCCCTACTCACCTTTCACGGGATGAGCGACGACGATTGCGTCATGTAGCTAAGAACTACGTTATAGTGGATAACACTTTGTACCGCTATGGGGTAGATTCCATTTTATGTTGTTGTTTAACCCATGATGAGGCTGAGGTTATTTTAAATGATTGCTACGGAGGGGCGTGTGGTGGTCATTTATCTAGGCTTTCTATAGCCCAAAAAATCTTGAGAGCAGTATATTTTTGGCCGTCGATCTTCAAAGATTGTGTTAATGCAGTCAAGAAGTGTCACCTTTTCCAGGTGTTTGCACACAATATGTGCTCGCATCCAGCCTCATTACATCCTATTGTCACCGCCGGTCCCTTCACCAAGTGGGGGCTTGACTTTATGGATTGCAACCCAGCTTCAACTGGAGGGAATCATCACATTTTAGTGGTTGTCGATTATTTCATAAAATGGGCAGAGGCTATGCCCACAGTTAAATTCAACTATGAGACAGCTGTGCATTTCATTTTCAACCAAATTATTACTCAATTCGACATTCCAAAAGAGCTTGTCACTGACCATGGTAGGCACTTTCAGAATAAAATGATGGAAGAGTTGGCTTCAAAGTTAGGGCATAAGAAAGAGCACTCCTCTTCTTATTACCCTCAGGCAAATGGACAGTTTGAAGCAGTGAATAAATTACTTAAGTCCATTCTCCAATGAACCATCGCACAAAGCAAGATGAATTAGAATATCATTTTATATCCCGCTTTGTGGGCCTATAGAACCACGGTTAAGACTGCCACCAGTTTCTCTCCATATCATCTTGCACATGGGTTGCAGTCTGTCTTGCTGGTTGAATGCGAAATCCCTTCTCTGAAGCTAGCTATAGATATTTTACCAAACACTTCCACATTGGAAGAACGTTTGGTCCACTTAGAGCAGCTTGATGAGCAATGCCGAGATGTCTTAGTGGCTCTAGAAGTAAATAAGCATCGCATCAAGGTCCAATATGACAAGTCTATCCATTCGAGGAAGTTTAGTGAAGGTGATTTGGTCCTTTTGTGGAATCAAGTGTTGGTCTATGGGTAGACCCAGGTTTTATCCTTTTATATTCGCACCAACAAAAGACCCACAGTGTTGGCCCTTTCGACAACAACCTGCGAACAGGTTGCAGTCTCACCCGAAACAGCTATGGGGTGCCGCAAAATTAGGTTTTTGCAAGCAGAAGAGGGATATTACTATACCTTTAGCCTTAACAAATATTAATCATACAACACAGAGCTTCGACAGGTACTTAATTAGCTTCACAGTTTAGATAAACAGACAGTTACTTGCTTAACCCTTAACTGGGAATTCACAGCGAAGTTATTACTTAACAGTATATCTCATTTATCATTCACCTACTTATCAAATGCATAAAATAGAAACAAAACAACAGAAACCACCACGACACAAGATATACGTGGTTCACCCCAAGTGTAGGGGTTATGTCCACAGAACTACGATAATATTCAACTTTTTACAAACACACAGTTCTGATCTGCACACTCAACTAAAGATCTTCTCAGCAATCCTAAGCTGTGCACTCAGCTGTAGCACCTTTCTTCCTACACCCTCTGCACACTCAGCTGCAGAGGTCATCCACGCACTCAGCTGGGACTTAACCTTCTTACCAAAAGCCCTCTGTGCACTCAGGTGCAAAGGTCGTCCACGCACTCAGCTGGGACTTAACCTTAAACCCTAAAACAAGTCTTTCTTCCTTCGCATCAAATCATCATACATTAAAAGTCTCAAAAGCCTAACCTGACTCCTTTACACAAGTGCCTATTTATACAAGTGCACTATTACAATACCATGGGCTTAAACCATGGGCTTAAAAACCATGAGTTTAAACCATGCGTCATTTACAAAAAGAGGGGCTTCGACCCAACCCCAACACCCCTAAGACTATTTTGTGCGGCAACTCCGCTTACAAGCTTCGCACCAAAACCGTGGAGTTGCCAAAATAAAGGACCTTGAATGTCGAACCCCAACAGGCCCCTAAGACTCACTAGTGTCCCATCCCGGGACACTCTGCTTCAGCGTCGCCACCAGAAGGACCTTTGACACATCCTGACGCCAGTTTTGACAGAGCATCGAATCTGCTACCTTCGACATAGTTGCTTCCACAACCTTCGACACTTCTAGCGATCTACCACAACTCTCTGAGAACAGCTTCATTATAGTCTAGTACCCAATTTCAACTTTTCTTGGTACTTCGACTCTTCTTCTTGGTACTACGTCTGATCAAAGGGTATAGGCTTGTTTCTGTACTTCTTTAATCTACTTTCGTTCACCATGGAGGGTAAAATTTCTCCATTCAATTTAATTAACTGAACTGCTCCACCATCAGTAACTTTCTGAACTATGTATGGTCCTTTCCAATGTGTCTTGAACTTACCTGGGAACTTCATGAATTTACTGTCATACAAGAGCACAAGATCACCAAGCTGGAATTGCTTCTTCTTCATGTGTCTATCATGCCATGCTTTTTCTCTAGCTTTCTGCACTTGCTACTGGAAACCTGCAATGAATATGTCTTCTTCTAGTTCCAGTATCTTTACCAACCTTTCATTCAACATAGTTGGATCATCCATCTCTGTGAAGGTAGATATTCTGAGGCTAGGAACAATGTATTCCATGGGCATAACTGCTTCTTGTCCATATACCAGCCTAAAAGGTGTATGGCCTGTCAACTTCTTGCAAGTGGTTCTATAAGCCCATAATACTGCTGGAATTCTGAGATCCCAATCATTTCTCTTAACATTGCAAACCTTGGTCAGAGTGTGCTCAAGAATCTTATTAAAGGCTTCGACAGTTCCATTTGCTTGAGGATGGTAGGAGGTACTCTTCTAATGATATACTTGAAATTCTTCAGTCAATGCTTCAATAGTCTTATTCAGAAAATGTGATCCTTGATCACTCATAAGAATTCTAGGACATCCAAACCTGGACAAAATATTATCAAATATGAACTTTACAACTGTAGCAGTGCTACAGTCCTTGACTGGTTGAGCTTCGGCCCAATGAGTAAGTTAATCAGTTGCTGTAATAATGTATCTTGCTCCATATTTCTTTGTAGGGGGATTGATTGGTCCAATAAAATCAATAGACCACTTATCAAATGCTTGTAAATTTACCTATGGAACTAGAGGCATCTCATCCCTCCTGGATGGTTCGCCTGTCCTTTGACAGATATCATAGTTGTGGAAATACTCTCTTACATCCTTATGAATCGTAGGCCACTACAATCCTGTTGTCAAAATCTTCTGTGTTGTAGCTTTTCCTGCATAATGACCTCCTGTTGCTCCAGAATGTGCCTCAGCCAGAATCAATGGATTTTCATGCTCCAAGACACATATGCGCAGTATTTCATCTGGTCCCATCTTATATAGATGTCCTTCTATCAAGGTAAAGTCAGCTGCTCTAACCACCAGCTGCTTCTTCTGCTATGTTGTCATCTCAGAGGTTGCAAAACCTGTAGACAAGTATTGAACAATATCTTGAAAATAGTCATCAACCATCTGGATGGAAAACAACTGGGCATCAGGGAGACCTTTGTCCAAACTAGTGGGTTCTTCTCCTGATTCGAGCCTCGACAAATGGTCAGGCCCCGGGTTAAGTCTTCCTGGCTTAACTATGATCTCAAAGTCATACTCCTGAAACAAAATCAGCCATCTGCATATCCTTCCACCTAACACAGGCTTGTTAACTGAATACTTCAAAGAAGAATGGTCAGTGAACATCTTAAAATGAGATCCTAACAAATAATGTCGTAACATCTGCAAGGCATAAACCATAGCTAGACCTTCTCGTTCTGTTGTAGTATAATTCTTTTCTGCTGTGGAAAATTTTCTACTTGCAAAAGCAATAGGGTGATCAATATTACCTTCACCTGACTAAACCAATACTACACCTAAAGCAATTTAAGATGCATCGACATGAACATGAAACTCCTTATTCCAGTCAGAGAATACTAGGATAGGGGCAGTTACCATCTTTTCCTTCAAAATGTCCAAGATTTCCTGACATTCAGGTGTCCATTCAAACTTGATATCTTTCTTCAATTTCTTTTCCATAGGGGCTGTAATCTGAGCATATCCTTTGATGAATTTCCTATAATATCCAGTATGACCAAGCATAGTGCGAAGTTGCTTAACAGACTTTGGAGGTGGCAAGTTCACAATAATGGCTATCTTCGCAGGATCCATCATCAATCCTTGCTTGCATACAATGTGGCCTAGCAGAATTCCAAAAGGTGCACAAAAGATGCACTTCTTCAGGTTCAATGAAATCTAATGCTGTCTACACTTGTCTAGCATAAGTCTTAAACTAGCTATATGGTCTTTCAATAAGCCAAAGATAGTCCAATCATCAAAGTAAACTTCTAAGAATTTATGAATGAATTCCTTAAATGCAGATATGACTACTCTGGAAAACATAGTAGGTGCATTCTTCAATCCAAAAGGCATAACTGTATACTGAAAAGATCCCATTTCGGTAGCGAAGGTTTTTTTATGTCGATCCTCTGGAGAAATTCTAATCTGATGGTAACCTGAAAATCCATTAGTGAAAGAATACACTTCTTGACCTCCGACATTGTCTAAAACTTCGTTTGTAAAGGGAGTAGGGAAGGGATCATGTAAACAGGCATCATTTAGCTTCCTCATATCAACACAGATTCTGATTTCACCCTTGGTCTTCTTTTCTTGTACCACCATAGGGCTGACCCATTCGGACTCTTCGACAGGCTCAATGATTCCTGCAACGAGCATCTTATCCAACTCCATCCTAACTTTTTCTTTATACTTAGGATTCATCCTATAAGGATGCTGCTTCACAGGCTTCGCATCAGCTTTCAAGGGTATTTTTATCACTCCTATATCACCAAGGATACCTTTCATTTCTAAGAACTTCATCGGAAATAAGTCCTGATACTCATGGAGAAGTTCAGTCACTTTGCTTACCATTTCTTCGTCCCAATAATATCCAATGGTAGCGTACTTAGGCATTTCTTCTGATCCAATATTTACTTTCCTTGTCTTCAAGGGCTAAGTTACTTCAGATGATTCAACTGCAGGTCCATGTACTTCGCAATGTCCTTCTGACTCGGGAATACTGATGTTGCAAGGATCATCATCTTCATCAATGGTGAGGTTATAGCATTCTAGTTCATTACCTTCTTGTTCCTTCCAATCAGGTTGGTACTTGACTAATTCTTTATCATCAAACACCTTAGTATGGATCAACCTAATAGCTACGTCCAAAACAGGGCAATCCTCATTGATAGCAAATGTAAGCACAAAACTATCAACAAGGCTACCCAACTTACAGTACCATGGCGAAGCTCAACCTCCGCATACCAATTCTTTGCGACAGGTTCCAAGGTGTGTACAAACCTATGTACCCATTCTTCAGAAGGTACACGCTTCCATGCTTCATAAAACTGCTCCAAATGTTCCTGAGGGCTAGTCTTACCAGCAAATCTGCTTCACACCTCCTGAGGTTGATCTATGAATCTCAGGTGAAGAAACTTTTGACAGGCTTCCCAACTATGAATAAACTTCTTATGACCATTCCACCATCTGGCAACTGTGGCTCTGAAGGCTGAATCTAGAGTCTCCATTTTCTGTGAATCTGGTACCTACTCTGAGAATTACACAATAAACTCTTCTGGGTCTATCAAGCCATCAAAAAGAGGGAAGGCTCTTGTCTGTGAGCTAAGCCATCTGAGAGACTTGGTAATTCTTGCACATCGATGTCCATGTAGCTCATACAGTCTATTATGCCAGTTCTCTAGGCTGTCATCTGAATCAGTCATGCAAGAACTGTCACACTACCAATCCATTATACCTTCAGTAGTAGGGTTAACATAGTCTTCTTTTTTAGCTGTGATGTTGTAAATATGATCTAAAACATCTTGATATTCATCTCTGACTAGATCTGTATACCTTTCTCCTTGAGAAGGGTCCAATGGTACTATGACTCTCAGGCCTTTTCCTTCGAAAGTCATATGTCTAGTCTTAAGGTTGATTACTGCATCATTTTCTATTGCCCATTCAATTCCTAGCAAGGCTGGATAAGGGTTGCTATCATCAATTATTTCAATGACTTCAAAATCTGCTAAGGTACTGACTCCATCAATGTCTACTGGTACACTAGCTAATCTTCCTAAGGGCACAATCTTCTGCTGATTGGCTAATATCAACTGTATAGGGGACCACTCAAGCTTAGGTTTTCCTATTTGTTCCCAAGTCTGCCTAGTTAGGACATTCACTTCTGATCCCAGGTCTAAAATGATATCAGTCATATCATAATCTCTTATCTGAGCATGCAATCTCATTTCTCTTCCAGTCCTTCTAACTCTATTAACATTTTTGCCTTTATCAGAGCTTCGCTGAGATTTGCAAGACTGAAGAATTTTCTGTAACTCATTCAAAGCACTCTGATTTCTTAATAGATTCATACAACTCTGCAAAAATGATGCTAGTGTACTTACTTGATCTGGCGAAGCTTCTTGAGGCTGTAACTGCTGTTGATGTTGTTGCGTAGCTACTACTGATGTTCCTGGATCAGCAAAGTCTCTCTTGGCTTCCATAAATGTTTATTTTTCTCTGCCAACATCAAATGCTGGAATTTTCTCTGGGGTCTTATGGACCCAAGCCTCGACAGATTGTTTCTCCGTATTCTACACTTGCGTCGTAGCTCCACTCCTTATAACAACATTGAGAGCTAGGAAAGATATTTTCTCTACAGCAATCATCTAAAAATTCTGAGTAGGAGCGCCATTTCTTTCTTGTATCTTGGCTATCAGCTGCGGGCATTGCTCAATCACATGATCGACTGCTCTGCAATATCGACATGTCATAGTTGGGTTCTGACAGTCTCTAGCTACATGCCCTGCCTGATTGCAGTTATAGAAAATAACTTGACTTCGACCTCGTCCAGGCATACCACCACGACCTCTGAAGGTACCTCGACCTGGGTGACCACCACGGTAGCCATATCCATCATTGCCTTGTGCCTCGTTTTGCACCCTATAAGCATCATAGGTTTGCTCTCTCATAAGATCAAAGTTGCGACATTCATATTCATTGTGTCCCATTGACTTACAGAACTTGCAGTAGGGATTCTTAGGAACTTGAACATATCTCTGCAGCAGGTAGCAATATTTAGGTCGATGCTGGCCAGTTGTTCGACAGATCTCACAATAGAGAATAGCAGGGTTGAACGGTTTTGGTTCACCAGTATTCAGGTAATTTCTTAGCGTAGGGCACTGTTCTTTGTCATGACCTTCTGTCTTGCATCGTGTACACCAAACCTCTTCCCGGATGGATTTTCCTTTCTTCATGTCGCAAAGCTCCAAAGCCATTTCTGCTGACTGCACCTGGATCTGGGCTATGCCAGAATTATCTCCGACAGGAGCTGTTTCGAGCTTCATAGAAATTTCCAATGCTTCTTGCTAATCAGCAACCTTCTGTTGCATAAGTGGAGTCCTGATATGCGGCAACAGTGCTGCAATGAACCATTCTTTATGTTGCTCTGGTCCAATAGTGAAACTATCTTGATCCAGCAGAACCTTGACCTCTGATCAAAGTCCCACACTGATTCACCTCGCTTCTATTGAATTTCC
>LPNX010362595.1:109776-197887 GCA_001517045.1 Pseudotsuga menziesii | reverse complement strand
AACAAGGGGGGGGGACTTACTGAAGTAGACTGGCCTACGACAGGACTACTTGGGCTATGGTTACTTTTAGACTACGACGGGTTCTCAGGGATGACAGATCTTCGCTGCGGAGTGACAGGAGGGTTTCTAACAAAAGAGGTTTCTTGAGATTCAGACTCTTCTAGGCTTAAAGGGGTATAATTGGTATTCGAGCCTAGGTTAAAGGATCCAAAAGTTCTCTTGAATCTTTTACCGCTTCGAAGCAAACCACTTTGCTCGTCGAAGTCACTTTCACTTGCAAACATGAGTTAGTAGCACTAAATCTAGCAATCTGATTCAATAAGCAATATGCGTGTTTCAGCCAAGAGCATTTTAATTCTCAAACTAAGTGAGTTCAAGTACTTACCCCTTGGTCCTTTGAATAACTGTCTTTCTGCTTCACTGAAAGAAGTATGTTTGTCGATGGCGAACTCCATCACAAATGCTTCAAGGGTTCGCGTTGTCCAGAAGTCAACAGCTCTAGATACCGCATTGTTCACTCTTTTCAATAGGTTAATTATTTCTGGGGTCCAGGCAGGAGATTGATCTTCTTGGAAGTTTGTCCTTCTTTCTGTCAACCTGGATAACCACTGGTGCAATTCTATGTGGATACTACCAAAGAAAATTTCATAAATATCAGCAAAAACGTACCTTTGCAAGAAGTCGTTGGAGCTACGACAAGGATCCTTATTTTCTTGTTCCACAAATTTCAAATAGGTATCTTCAATCCATTCACCGATTTATTTTACTGAGGGCCTCCAAAACATATCCCTCTAGGTACGACGTAAATCCCTCTTGAGCAGATACTGTTCAACCGGCAACGGAACCAATTTGTTGGGCTATGGGCAGACCCGGGTTTTATCCTTTTATCTTCGCACCAACAAAATACCCACAGTGTTGGCCCTTTCGGCAACAACCTGCGAACAGGTTGCAGTCTCACCCGAAACAGCTATGGGGTGCCGCAGAATCAGGTTTCTACAAGCAGAAGAGGGATATTACGGTACCTTTAGCCTTAACAAATATTAATCATACAACACAGAGCTTCAACGGTTACTTAATTAGCTTCGCAGTTTATATAAACAGACAGTTACTTGCTTAAACCTTAATTGGGAATTCACAGTGAAGTTATTTCTTAACAGTATATCTCACTTTATCATTCACCTACTTATCAAATGCATAAAATAGAAACAAAAAAACAGAAACCACCACGACACAAGATATACGTGGTTCACCCCCAGTGTAGGGGCTACGTCCACAGAACTGCAGTAATATTCAACTTTTTACAAACACACAATTTTGATCTGCGCACTCAGCTGCATATCTTCTCAGCAATCCTAAGCTACGCACTCAACTGCAGCACCTTTCTTCCTACACCCTCTGCGCACTCAGCTGCAGAGGTCGTCCACGCACTCAGCTGGGACTTAACCTTCTTACCAAAACCCTCTGCACACTCAGCTACAGAGGTCGTCCATGCACTCAGTTGGGACTTAACCTTAAACCCTAAAACAGGTATTTCTTCCTTCGCATCAAATCATCATACATTAAAAGTCTCAAAATCCTAACCTGACTCCTTTACACAAGTGCCTATTTATACAAGTGCACTATTACAATACCATGGGCTTAAACCATGGGCTTAAAAACCATGAGTTTAAACCATGGGTCATTTACAAAAAGAGGGGCTTCAACCCAACCCCGACACCCCTAAGACTATTTTGTGCCGCAACTCCACTTACAAGCTTCGCACCAAAACCGTGGAGTTGCCAAAATAAAGGACCTTGAATGTCGAGCCCCAACATCAAGCTAAAGAACCCTTAGGGGCAGGGAAGTTTAATCCCATGTGGCATGGTCCTTACGTGGTCAAACGTGTGTTAGAGAAGGGATCCTATGAGCCAGTGGATTATGAAGGGACAGCCTTGGCGGAGCCTAGAAATGGGATCTACCTTAAAAAATACTATGCATGATCTTCAGCCAGGGCTGATTGTTGTATATTATTGTACAGTTTTTGAATTGCATAGTTAGGTTTTATTATGGTGATCGGGTTTGTTGGTTAGCTTCTGTTTCTTATGGCAGATGTCAATGGATTCTTCCATTTACATAGGATTTGCCAATGGTGCTAACCGTCACACTCAAAACTCAGTTTCAGCTACTTGGGTGATTTATACTCCTACGGGTCAAGTATTGTCTTTAGGAGGCGTATGTTTATGGCCTTCTTCAAACAATGTTGTTGAATATAGTATCGTTATTGAGTTATTGTGTGATGCCATTTCACATGGTGTTCTCTCTCTTGAGGTACGTCTTGATTCATAGTTAGTAGTTTCACAGCTTAATGGCTCGTATCGTATTAGGGATCCGATATTATTACGAATATTCTTACGTGTGAGATTGATAGAACGGAAATTTGATAATATTAGATACATTCATGTTCCAATAATTTTTAATCAAGTTGCTGACTCATATGCTAACTATGTGTAAGATTGGCATTTGTTTCATATACCATAAGCATATCACAAACATACATTTTTTCACACATGTAAATCAATAAAAACGATCATCATAAAAGTTTTTTTCATTAATATCCAAAAAGTGACGTCATAATACATAAGTGTCATAATACAAAATTGGGGCTTCCGAGCCACCAAAACATATTACACAGTCGTACAAAAAGGAATACTCTCAGGTCTCTAAGCCTGAGGAGGAGGGGGGTTCTGATCGTGGTGGCACACTACAGATCTAGCTAGCCATCGGAATAATCGAACCCATGTCCATGGTACGCCAACCACCTGGCGTTGTATGGCCTCAGGCAAGTCCTCGACTTGCGCCATGGGTACCATGTGTATCAAGCGTATGAAGTTCGTGTGAACGCTTTGGAGCGTTCGCTCCGCATTCGTACCCATGATATCGTCTCTTCTTCTCCTCCATCAATGACGAGGGAAACCATCTGGTCATCATGTTCCAACATATGCATACACATGACAGATTTTCACTATGTGTCATCACACCAAAACATGTCTTTTGAGTCAATATATCAAAAAACACAAAAAAATTTAATAATTCAAAAAACTTAAAAAGTGGGTTTGGGATTCGTTACCTATGTCGCCATATGCTACTCCTGGGGGTAGGGGCATGTACAGATCTCCACAGAAGTCTATCCCTGCATAGGGATAGTCATCTATGGTGATGATCTGCCTCCATCACCATGGAAAGGAGTCTGTTGGGTAGGGGTTAGCCACCCTACCTCCACCCAGTCTGCGCATAACATTTTCCCAACGTCGTTGGGCTGGATCTCGAACTCCGTGTAGAGGAATGTCCACTCTAGGGCTTAGCCCTGGTACCCACTCAAAGAAGAACGTGTTCAGTATGCTACCCAAGAATGTGCTCAGGAATTTTTAAATTTTTTACTATTTATAGAAATTTTTTGAAATTTTTTACCCACTTTCTATAGTTTTTTACCATTTCTGACCATTTTGGACCATTTTGAACTAATTTGATGATGTAGGAGTCCATTTTGAGCACGGTTTGACCGTGGTTTTGACCCGTTCGTGCCTATTTTAGGTATTATGTCTAAACTGGCATATAGATTAGGTTTCACATCCGTTTTCACTTTGCATTACCTTATGATCGTTTCATTATAACCTTAGGTACGAACCCATTCTATCTTGTCACAGAACCTTATTGTTTCTTTTAGAAGTGACATGATGTGAATGGTAGAGATTGACCATACATGGGTACTCTAGTTAGCTCATGTTTTGCATTTAGTTCCCATGTGGACATTTTTCCTTTAGGGTGTGGGAGTCATTTGTATAGTATCGTCATGACTTTGCACAAGAGATTAATACTCTTCTTGATCTTTTTTGCTAGCCTTTTCCCTAGGACTCCCTTATGTCAAGTTGCAATTGCATTATCATGAGTTGTGCTTGCCTTATTGAGCCTTATGCCGGCTTCCCTGACTTTAATTATCAGCCATATAGCTCAAGCTTGTCTCATGTCCAGCCAAGCAGAGCCATTTTATATATATTTTGCAACTTGATTCCCCATTTTTTACCAGGAGGGGACTTTCCCTCGAGTGTCGTTATCCTACACATGTTTCCTTGAATTGAGCATAGGTATGTTCCACTACTTGGAACTAGTTTGTTTTCCCCTTAACACTCGTCTCCTCCTATATTTGTAACTATAAAGCACTTTTATTCTTTTTCAAGCTTTTCAAAATATCTGAAAAAGTCCAAAAAAATCGAAAAACCAAAAAAGCCGGATAGGAAAAGATGTTATCTTTGGCAGCAGTTGAGTCGTGTCGCCTTCGAACAGAGCACTGTATATCACATCCGTTGGTTGGGTTAATAGTTTGACTTTAGGAGTTGTACTCATTTCTCTGAGTTTATCTACACCGACTGGTTAAGCTTCCAATCCCTATGGAGCCTCTGTCGATGCCTCCTATGTCGCAGCAATGTCCCAATTTTGTATGTTGAGTCTATGCTACCTACATTTAGTCACCATTCGCCTTTATTCTCTTGTTCGAAGGAATTTGAAGCCTGAGTTGTCCATTCCTCAGTTTTCTTGACTTTGCATGTCGGCCATTCCTGGTACTGGTACTGGTTCGAGCACATTATGATCAAGTCCTTCTACATTATACAGATTTGCTGAGTACCTCGTGTTGGATGATGGGGGATGCCTTAATTCCCTCCTTCCAGCGGATTTAATCCCATCGACTTCAGATCATTTATTCTGGGATAGGAGTCTAGAGTCATTTGAGTTCCTTGAGACTTATAGTCATTAGTGGTAGGTTCTCTTGCCATCGACGGTTTTGGGAATACATCAATGTCCCCTGATCGATGGATTCTTTCAAGTGTTCGACCTCAACACATTTATTCGCACTTGTTATATTGCACTCTAGTACCTTGATTCCCATTTTCATTATCGGTGGGTGATCTCCCGTCTGTTAACGGTATACATCAATAACCGGTAATCAGACGATGGACTACTATGTTCGACCTCGACACCTTTATTCACATATTAAGACATGTACTCGTAGCAGTTTGTGTAGAAGACTTTCCAGATTGGTGGCATTTCATATATGTTACCTCCTTGATCATTCCATTGTTCATGAGATTTCAGTTCTCGTGACTTGATTCTAGTGTATGTCAGATATCTTCAGCCATTATGGAGATCTTGATCCATTGTATATCTTCATCTTTCATGGAGATCATGATCCTTTGTATATATTCATCATGGAGATTCTGATCTATCTATATTGTATGTGGTGATGACCACACATGTCATATTTTGTATCATGCCTATTCATGGCCATTGTACTCTTATGTATCTGGGACTACTGTATGTATTTGCAGTCATATGCAGAGATATTTGTACTATATTGTTGGATGGTTGGTTCTTCCACCTGGTTCTTCATCACTCCACTTATGGGATGGACTTATAATGTACTTCGACCATCGTATCACCCCTCTGACCTCACACATTAGGGGGCATCTGTTACAGCTGATTTTACCACACATGGTAGATCACACATTTATGGCCTTCCCTATCCCTCTGCAGACTCTTTGGACCCCATGGACTATTTTTGTACCTTTGATGTTTCCAAGATCATCCCTAAAAACACCTATTATTTTCTATACACGACTTTTAAACCCTTTCTCGTGTATACACGTGGATATAACCCTTAAACCCACGTACATTGGGATGTGTGCAAAAGGCCAAAAAAAAATTGAGTTTTCCTTGATGTGGATCCGAGTCACTTGTCTCCTGGCCTTCCATATGCCTCAAGATCACTCAGATTTGACCTTCCATTACCCCATTGAAGCACTATATAAGGAACCCTTTGGATACATTGAAAAGGGGGGAATTGAAGAGAAAGAAAACTATGGTCCATTGTTGTCATAGCTTATACTTAAGTCTGCATCCCTTTGTCCCTTGGAGCACTTGGTGTTCTTCCCAAGATTTCCTTTGCTTATGAGCTTGCTATCGAGAGATGGAGGATTGAGGTGGTGGAGGTCCAGGTGGAGGGCTCAGTTTCTCTGGTCCACAGACGTGCCGACAGAGGTTGTCATTCATGTAATCTCTGATTTATATTAATAGAAATATATTTTCTAGTCCTATGATGTGCATTTAAATGAATATTGAATCCATTGATGCTTTTAATTGCTTATACATTATTGAATATATATGCTAGAGTAGGTCTAACACCATTATATAGCATGTTTGTCTTGTTTGTTGTTGTTGAGAGAGCAAATTGTCAACACAAGTGGGATTGGAAAAGCTCAACGGGGATCTACATCAACCATCCGGAATAAGGTATGCTTCAAGATCCTTTAGTGTTATATGTTTTATTTCTCTTGCATATTGGAAAGGGATTGATTTCTGTTGTTACTCTGTCTGTTGTGGTACACCCCAAGCCATAGGAAGTTTTCTCCGTAACACCAAGGATGGAGATGGATCCAACCTAAATAAGTGTTTAGGTTTCTATGAATCTGTTTTACTTTTCACAACTCAACTAAATATTTATGGGATGTGGTAATCTAAAAATTTGACAAAATGTTGGATAAATGGATAACAAAACCCTTGGATCTTGCAAATAAATTTCAAATATGAACTAAGGTTATTGTTGCTTTTCATGTATATTATTCTTCATTCTAGGTGACCTCCAAAAAATATTATCAAAAGGCTTGGAAAAATCTCTTATGAACTTTTTGTGGACCAACAATAACAGCAATAAGGGATTTTGTAAAATATTTAAGAATGGTGTTGCACATTGAAAGACAAGAATGGATGGTGTTTTCAAAACCCAATTTAAGCTCAAACACTATGCACCAAATGTGTCCTTTGTGCTATCAATGACAAAGAGGTGTGTGAAGTTATGCTAAGAAATAATATATTTATTTGTATTCCTATAGGAAATAAATCATATCAAGGCCTCATTATTATTCACTTGTCACTACTCTTTCCTAGGGTAAGGTTAAATGCACATTTGTAGTGCAGAGCACATGGAAGACCTAGAAATAAATTGATGCATGCCTTACCTAGAGGTATTTCTAACTAAAGGGCATCTTATATTGTAATTACCATTGTACCTAACAACATCCTTTGTTGAAGTGTGATGATATATTATTGGATGAAATCCCCTTATTATGCAACCAATTTGAATTATCAAGAAAGGTACCATCATAACCAATGATCATTTTGATAGATAGATTAAGGGTTGGATCCAATGTCCTAAAACTAAGTAAATTTTCATTTTGTCCCATCCAAATGGGTTCATTATTGATAGAGTATCACATTTCAATGATGACAATATTATTATTAAGACATACATACAATCTCCTTTTGTTGGTTTCGATGCTAGAAGTGTGGGAGATCTAAATCCTTCACCAATATAATCATGTTGATGGATACAGTTCGTTATGTACTAGGAAAAATATTGGTAGCCACTTAAATAATCTTTTGGCAACTTAGATCCAAGTTAAAAACATGTCTCTTTTGGTTATTAATAATTTAGAAGCCACCATTAAAACTCAAAAAAACTATTTTTGTTGGTATCTAATAATGGATTTCTTCATGTAGATAGGAGGCTTTACATAGTAGGCGTCAAAAACTTCATTTACCCCCATTGAGGATGCACTAAAACTATTAAGATCTTTTTTTGTTTTATCCCTTGTATAGGGTTAAGTGGAATATTTTTGTGGCCAACTTATTTCATTTTCCATTCTTAAAATTTTCCCTATTACAAGGTTGTCTCCCTTAGGCCATATAGTCTTAGATTGCTCAGTTTCTTATTCATCTTTAAATGCTTTTAATTTTTAGGAAGAAGCAAAATGAATTTAATTTTTAATGATAAGGAGACTTCTTAGGCATTCTCATGATTTAAAATCTAATTTATATGTGTGAGTTTGTCCTTGTAGATAACTATATATTCTACTATATATGTGGTGAAAAATTCAAGTGGAAATGAGCCATCTCTAGCATTTACTTAACTTTTAGGGACGGTTTCTTGATAACATGAGAAGGAGACTTCTTAGGCATTCGCATGGTTTAAAATCTAATTTATATGTGTGAGTTTGTCCTTGTAGATAACTATAAATTCTAGTATATATATGTGGTGAAAAATTCAAGTGGAAATGAGCCATCTCTAGCATTTACTTAACTTTTAGGGATGGTTTCTTGATAACATGAGAAAGGAGAAACCTAGAATATCACATAGCTATTCATAGTGATGAGAAGGTAGGTTACATCACTGGTAGTTTGGTTTGCGAGAGGTAAGAATGCAAATAAACTTGGTCCTCCCACACATCACACAAATCAAAATGGAAAAATACTAACTCTAATCCCTCCACATCCACATCCACATCCAAAAAGACCAAGCCTCCTACACCTAGAAATCATGGCCAGAACCAGATTTTTGTCAAGAATGAGATGGTTGTTATAAGTTAATGGGTGACAACTCATCTCTAAGCGATGTTGTACTTTTTCCCATGGCTACATCACATGCCATTACTTATACTTGGGAATTATGTTTTTCTGGACTATTTATTATCTTGTATAACACTCTAGTTTGGAACCTTTGTACCTCCTGATTGCTTTAGAAAAAACGACAATACAGATTTGATTTTTGGTTTTATATTCAACTAGTACTTGTGGTGGTTTCATGTGAAACCGACTTTTTTGTATAGAATAAACTCACACGTGGATATATCAATAGTTACTCCAACATTAATGTCACAATAAAAAGGATGACAAAGATAACATCAAATGAACGTCAATGTCAATCAACATATTACTACATATTGATCAACGTCTTAGTGCATATAGATGTATATTATTGTGTGCATGAAAAATATATTTATTCATGTCGATTAAGATATTATTGCAGATAAATATTAATATTGGATGGGTTAATGCATGATAAATAACATATCTTGTTTCCAAAAACTAGCACATGGTTATAATACGAACACCTTAATTAAAAATGGCAATGGATGGACTCAATCTTTCACATAGAATATGAATTTCCAACCTTTGCATGGTAATTGAAATAGAGAAATGATCAACACAGTGTGGCTAATTGAACTAGAAATTACATCATATTTTACCAATGTTCATTCTACAAGAAGGAATGGGAAACTATTTATGGACTAAGAAGAAATGTAGCTACTTGGTGGAAATCTACCAAGAATGTTGAACATTATGAAGAAACCCCACTCAATTGCAAGGAAAAATTCAAACACTTTTAAGCAAATATTAAATATCCTTCTAATAAAAGGCATATTTTGATATCAATAAAATAATGTTTGTGGAACAATATATGACACATTTATGCTGTCCTTATATTATGTTCCCTCACTCAAGAGAGAAGAACACTAATGAATTCAATTCACTAATTTGAACCTTAATGACATAATAAACTTTGAGTGAAGGAGTTAGAACAAAATAATTTGTAGATCCTTGTAGAAGGTCAAATGATTTGAAGAATAATTTAAGATAATAAAGAAACTCAAAAAATCCTTTTAGAAGAAAAGGGAGTCACATAAAGAGGAACTTGGAAGGGATTCAAGACAAAATAGAAATAAGACGGGACCCAAGCCCATGGCCAAGATATTTTTGGGTACAATCCTAAAATGAATTTGATACCATAAAGATATTCAATTTTATCTCTGCCATGAACATGAGCCTAATGTTAAAGTGTTCCATAACATATTAAAGTGGGAAAGGTGGATCACCTTCTATCTAAAAAAAATTGCAATGTAGTAAAGGAGATTTTAGTTGTAATGTCCCCATCCATCTTTCTGACCAGCAAAAGGGGACATTAATTTATTCGGGCCCCCAAAATTTATCCCATAACCATGATTATGAATTTCATAACAATAGAAACAACTGTGCATATGCGTGAATGAAAATACACAACAGAAACAACTTGATCCACACACACAACATGCATAGATAAGAATAGTCATTATAGTCATCAAATAAACATTGCAAATTCAAACACACAATAGAATACTTATTTTTAACAAAGAAGATCCAATCAACTAGCTATGTAAGAGCGATTTTCCACCCAACCATACGCACTATGTCCAGCATATACTCTTTTTTCTCTCATAGGTTTCCCCCAAGCAAGGATATGATGCCACTAAGGTGAAGGAAACACCTACAGGTTCTCCCTCTCAACTCACAACCCCTTCTACTCACCCTGCTTAGACAAAACTCATACAGATATCTCACTCAACCATCACAACCATGGTGCTCCAGCTTCCAACTGCCCCACACAACACAAGGAAAGCATCCCCCTTTACTGATCCATAATTCCCTTGGGGAATCCAACCCTTACAGTGCTTACTAGTGTGTGCAGTAAGAGCCCAATCTATTGTATGTTGTTAGAGAATATCCTGTAGTGTTAACTATGGCTTCTCAATCATTCAAATGTGGTAGAACTCAATGGGTGAGGGTTCCTAGCTTTCCCAACCTCTATGCTCACCTACAACCATCTATTCTTTTTTTCTTCCAAAATTCATCTCTGTTTGCAATTCGAATTTATGGGTTAAAACATGGTGTGGTAAATGACATAAACATTAGTCAGAAGAACTCTACATAGCGTAGAAGCATGCATGAGAGAAATTATCAAAAAAATGTTGACTCTAAGGGATATGATATGATGGTAAAAATACAATTGGCATAGCTTATGAACATAGAAGAAAAGGATTGTTGACAGCTAACATAAATGTCACATCCCCGTGCTTCAATAACTACATGAACTGAATTTTCCAACCAACCTCACACATGTATTCAATAATTGTCAAAATGATTTAATTGGCTCATTTAAAGAGCATGGAATATTTTGGATGAGTTCTAAGGTTGACACTTGGTAGCATATGATTTATTTCCCTATAGAACCCCTTTTCTCTTTTCCCCACGATGGTGGAATCATAGCCCCTATAGTGCTCTTTACACAACCATCTTGGACTATTTTATTAATTTCCATCATAATATTTACATACATTTTGAATTGGCATGATAAGCCAATTATACAGTCCAAATAAAAATATATACATCATGCATGCCTAGCCATTCACTAGTCGGGCTTTGGCCTTGAGCTCCACACTAGAAATATATACTAGCGTGATTAGATCATTTACATAATTTATTCCAATACATTACATGGGTCAAACTAGGGGTATTACATTAGCAATGAAAGTATGTAATGTTATCTAACAATTAGGTTGAATACAAACCTCTATTAATACAAACCACGATAAGTAAAATAAGTTCCTTACAAGGTATCATTGTGTTATCGTATAGTGGAAGTAAAATTCATTCATCTCTAAGTTTATACTAGCTAGCGTAGCATGGTTCTTTATAAACATGAACTATCTTGGAAGGTTTAAATGGTCATTGAATTGTAAAGATAATGATTAAGAGTGTGAAGTATTGTTCCTTTGATTGTGAAACTTTATTATTTTTCCATATACTTCCCATAGAATCATAATATGATGAGAGATTTATAGAAGCAATGAATAGATTCCCATGCTAATATAGATGTTTGAACAAGTAAATGCGTGCTTGAGTGCTTGAATGAAGAAGGAAACCCCAAAGTACTCCAGCGACTTATAGGATTTTTTTTTTAGAAATCACTACCTTACATGCAAAAAGGTATTTGAATAAGAGGTATTGGGTTCTATTAGCCGCTAAGGTCTCTAAATAAAAGTGAAGGGCTATGACTAGAGACTACCCAATACTTCAATAAAAAAATTGTGTTCCTTGACGATTTGATAGGGCTAACACCAAAAGGAGAACTTAAGTATATAATATAACTCAAACCCATTATAGAAGTAGCATTTTTATCTCCATAATAATGAAATCTTATGAATTAATAGAATTAATAATTATTTGCAAGAATCTTTGGATAAACAATTCATATAGCCTAATGTCCCTTTTTGGGCTCCCTTTTTCAATTTTTTTTTTAAAGATGGATGGAACTGGGAGGTTTTGCATTATTCAATATTAACTAAAAACTATCATGATTAATATTTGAAACTCATTAACTAAACCTTTATTTATGACCTATTTGACCAATTGAGAGGAAAAAAACTCCTTCCAAATATTTTTTAGATAGGATTTTAAAAAATAAATGAAACAAATAAATAGTATTGTCAAAAACCATGGCATTACATGTACTATGAAGGTTACATATCTACATTATGGAGTAATATATATTTAGGGAATATACCAATGCTACCCAGGTTGGTGGATTCCTAAGTATTGATTCTTTTCTTTTTTCGAAAGTTTATTTCAAAAATAGGATTACATGAGTAAATTTAGATTAAATGGGAACATAATTGGATGCAAAAGAAATACGTATCCAAAATAGGTTTTGATGTTGGTTTTGTTTAGTGTAGGTCATTATTATTTACTAGGGTTATTTTCTTTTTCTCATTGGATATTTTAGACCATTTATTTGTCTAGTCCTATCAAGGTGTGACTAGCTCTAACATCTCACCATATTCTAGATTTGTAGTGTTTTTGCTTCCTCTTTGGGGGTTGTTGTTGGATACTCAGATGACCCCTTATATATGAGTATGTGCAAGAAAGAAGGATATTCTCAAACCTATGAGGAGATGTCATTGTTGCTAAATTTCTTGGAGTCCCTCATTTTAATGGTCTAATATATTGTGATGGTTTTTTTTGCGGGATGTCCAGAAGTTTTGGAGTGTTGATAGTTGGAGTTTATCCAACTTCCTTACAGATGATGATGTCTACTCGACTATTGCAACAATATAGGGGGAATTGGAATTTCCTTATTGATTAGATGGGTGTATTTTGTTGTTACATCCCACCAAATGGGTTTCCTTTGAGGCATTCATGATATCCCTCATTTTAAACACAAAGGATACAATGTGCCTTGTTTCAAAGAAAGCACTACATCATAAGGGAAATTTCTCGTAATTAAGAGTTCAAGTCCAGTTGTAGTCCTTAGTTATAAGATGGAGTTATGTTGAAAATCCTTTGTTAATTTCCATGTGCATGTCATGCATTTCAACATCATAAAGTTGAATTTTTGAATGCATTTCATATTCCCTACAATAAACTAAAACCCAATAAATTTAGTGGAAGGTTACGAAATCTTACCCATATGGGGGACATGGAGAGAGTGTCCCTTATCAAATCAAATGTGGGAGTCCATTACTTAATGTCGAGACTAGATTTTTCCCTTACTTTCCTTTGAAACTAAGGGAAAGAAATGAATATTTTATCGCTATCTTCTACAAGATCAAATTTCATAATAAAGAACCCTTTTGCACATGGGTACATATATGATTCAATGTTAATTTTCGGTCTCCACATTTTGTAGACCCATTGGTGAAAATTTGCTAGTTTTGGCTAGATGTCATTCAATCTATAGGTGAGCCTATCTACTTAAAAGAAGGTCAATTGCTCAACTACACCTTCAATGTTACAATGGAAGGATTCACTAGTTCATTCACAATTCAAACTATGGGTGGTTGGAGATTGTTCTCCATGGAATTTTTGTTCAATGGCACATCCTTAAAGGATATTTCTACTATTTTATATGAAGGTTGATCACTATAGAGAATAGATTGGGTGGGAGGCAAATTTTGAATATCCCTTAGTATCTTGTTTCCAAGGAGGAAGGGATCCTTTACCATGCATGAAGAGGGGGAAAACAGAGATTTCCCTCATCATCTACCAACTATGAGGGTAGGTATGAAGAGTATACAATTTTTATACCTAGGGGTTTAGAATTCTTTAAAGTGGTGTCCATTGAATGTGCTATAAATGATGCAAAAGGGGAAAGGAGGACACGGAGGATGGAAGAGGAGATTCATTGTCTCAATTAAAATATTATAGGCATCATGTATGAGCTCGAGGGTTTCAAAAAGTTGAGATGGTGCATTTAGGGTACAACCCTAGATACTCATGATAGGGGTTATAGAGATCTCCATCTGATAGTGTATTGCACACATTATCCTAAGATAATTGTATTTTTTTAAATGAAGTACATGGGGGTGGGATTTTATCCACTTATGCATGCACAAGTTATAAGATCATTTGATATAATCTCTCTAGGTTCAACAACACATTCAACCAATGTGTCAAGGTCACCCAATGGAATTAATAAAATCTCTCAAGGGAAGTGAACCTTTCCTACTAGTGGAAAAATTCTCATGCCATTACCAATGGATCCAACCCCTTTGGGTTATACTTAATAATAAATTATCATCAAAATAATTAAATAATAATATGTGTGCAATGCCGCATGGGACTTTCATTTAGGTTGACCAAATACCCCAAAAATATTTATGGCTTAAATGAATAACATTTTTTTGAAGTACCTAGATATGTTAGTGATTGTATATATTGGTGATATTATTGATAGAATTAATTAGACATGTAGGAATACAAGACAACAGAGTTCAACACAAATATTTCTATATATTTCTATTCATAGATTTTACATGTTTATACAAAAATGCATTGGTAGAGTCCTAATGAAATTTTGCAATCTCTACACTAAAAAATGGCCATATAATTTCTCCTAAACCTAAAACTAATCAAGTTTATTAGTACATATGAATGATTCGTCTATAATAGATCCCTAAATAATATCCTATTACATAACTAACTGGAACATTATAATCCAAAACCCCCTCTTAATATGAAAGAACACAAATTGAATGATAACCAAACATAATATGAAGTCTTCATCTTTATCATATCTTCTCCTTCACCATGTCAAAATATTACAAGCTTCAAACTCCATCAAGTTATCTCTTGTTCCTTTCAAAGGTATAGCCTCCTAGTTGTTATCCAAGTTTCTCTACATCATTCGATTCCATTAGCACTTGAAATGTCTCATAACCCTCACAAAGGTATGATATTGAACTACCAATTCATATATCTCCACTGAACTATTGGACAACAATCCCCATGTGTGTATCTCATAACCTCAATGACGTATAGATTCTCTAATCCTCCAACATTTTGAACTATCTAGACAATCATCCATATTGAAATGAACTTTAAATGTCTCCTTTGTCTTGGAGATACATTTTATTCAAATTAACAAATCATATCATTTGTGATCATCTTCATTGTTTCTTTCATTAACTAGGATCATTTTAGCATGCTTACAATAATTTAAAATTTATCTTTTACTAATGAAAATAATTCTAATGGAATGAAATTAATATAATTGTCTTTAAGTATTATGGAAATTAAGGTTCTTTGGAAAATATCCTATGAAATTCAAGTTGTGAATGGTGTGCTACAACTCTCAAGTATTTTCTTTTCTTTTCTTTTTTCTTTATCACATAACTCTTATTATTTTACACTACTCTTCCTCTACTCTTTTTCATGGATCCTACATCATAAGGAAACAAATTCTTCATTTTCATTTCATTATTCTCCTTCAATTGGATTTGGTAGCTTTCCCTTCATTTAAAACAAAATTCTCCAGCTTCAAACTCCATGGTTCTCATCCTCCACTGGTTTTCCTTAAAGGAACATAGAAGATGACAACCTGGTGGCTCTTTGCTTGAGATACTCTTTGATTTTTCACATGGTTGCTTCCTTTAGTGTGCTTGAGTGCTTCTCCTCTAGCGAATATACTAGATTTCATTGCCTCAATCCCTCTCACATATGCAATATCAACATTCCAATTGAATGGAAAAAAATATCGGTAACAAACACTCACTAACTCTCACACAATTCCACAAAGGTCTTAGACACATATTAGAACAAAGCAAAACTGCACACAAAAATTAACAACAAACTTCAAGTGCATAAATACTCTATAATAATCGACAAAAATATACTCTAATATATTCCTATCTACTCTAACGAGAATTGCATATCATAGAGCCGCATCTTCTTGGGCTCTCCCATGAGGGATATATGGCCCAATGTGCCTTTGATACCATGACATAATTAATGAGAGATGCAATAATACAAGAAAAGAGAGTTCCACGCATAAATTTCTATACTATTTAGATATTTTAAATATTTATACACAAATGCATTGGTAGAGTCATAGTAAAAGTTTTTTATATCTAAACTAACTAACTTCCCTATAATTTATTTTTGTTGGGAACATAATATTTGTTGTTTAGATTATCTCCCTATTCATATAAGGAGTAGACCAGGACTCTCTCGGGATTCCAAGACACCTCATTTGGAAGTTAAACCTAGGAGGCATTCTCATATATTAATATGTACATTGTTAATGAGAATTGTGTGCTTAACGCTTATCTCTCATATCTTTGTATGCAATTATCTATTTTCCCCAATGGGGCACTAACAGTGGCATCAAATCTCTTGTGATCCTATGGCCTATGCTATGAATTATGTTCTCCTCGAATCCTACTTTCTACTCCCTAGCAGTTTGCAATCTGCACTTATGCTCTTGACCTGCTAGTCCAACCTAGACTTTAGACGTTACCCTATAGTTTTGCGTTACCTGAGAATATTATGCCATCTCATGGAATCATTTCATATTATTTCTATCTATATGCGGGTTGTTACATCTAATACTAACCACTTATCTATCAAATGCTTGAACACTCTTCACATGATTACTTGATCTGAAACCCTAACTTCTCCCATAGTTTACTATCTTGAACTTTTGTTGTTGCATACCTCACAATTTTGGAAATTCATAGTACAATCCATTCTATGGTGTTTGCTATTTTATGGATTCCTTGATTCAAGCACACAACCCCTCAATAGATATGTGATACCTTGAGTTCTTGTGAATAGCGGTGGTCAATCCATATTTTCCAAATAGATCTCTCTAAGTTCAAGGCTACATAAGACTAGTTTGATCCTGCATTCAAATAGTTATTTCCCACATTTTTTGTAAACCAACTAACCAAAAATTTTGAGCTATCATTCAACTCCTTTCTTCCCGAACTCATAAAATTTTCAGTCTCCAATAAAAAATAGTTGGCATGTCGTTACAGTGTATTTTTTTTCATTTCTATTGGTTTCTTTACAGTGGCTAGTTGGGTTGTTATAGTGCCATCAAAGTGCCATCATGATGCATGAAAAGTAGATCCTAGAAGAGAGAATACTTCTCAATGTGAAGTGAAGACACCACCAATGTTTTCTGGCCGACACTCGATCAGTGCATTTTGACACATTGACACCGTTGTGTTTCTCGTAGTGAATAATAATGTATTTGGGAGCAACATTATTAATTTCTCAATCTGGAGCTACTCTCTTCTGGTGTGAGTGAGTTTGCATTCTTTTGTGGAGTTCGTCCTAATTTTTGAAGAGATGCATATCATATTTTTGAAGAGCTTATGTAGGGAAGACTTAAAACCTAGCTCCTCCTTATTGTCTCATTGTGTCCATGAGGGGCATGTTCTCTCATGGAACATATCCATGAAGTATCCAACATGAACTATGACTGATGTTTTTAGTTTTATCATCCCTTTGAGAAGGTCATATTAAACACGGTATCCTCACTACCTTTTTTTAGGAGTTATATAGTACGTGAAGACCTCTCTAGTGATCGCGGAAGGTGGAAACCCTATTTTTTCGTGTTGGTGAAAAGTTGTTGGCATAGAATTATGGAGTGTGAAACTTGTGGAAAATCCCCTAGAGAAGTATGGTAAATATTTCTTTCTATTGATACGTAAATACTAATGACTAATCTCTCTATTGTTGTGTAAACACTATGGCCCATGACCCATTTTTATTAAGACTGCTTCGCTTGTGACAACATTGTGACAATTGGAGGCTACTTTGTCTATTATACCCAAATCCTATCACCAACATGTGATGAGATCCTTAACACCCTATGTTTTCCCTCAATCCCAAACTTGGAGTGGAAACTTGCTCTGGATATCAATTCTACATGAAAAAACCTAGCACCGCGCTTTCCCTTTGGCTGATGAGCGGTACCTTGTTCAGCACCACCTGTGTCATGTTATAGAAAAGTGGTGCCACCATGGATTTGCTTTGTTTTTGAAGTGGTTCTCACCTAAACTGCTCTGTCATAAGGGAACAAAAGTGGTACCCTTAGTAAAAGTGGAAAAAGAGAAGATTCTCAAGGCTTCTAGAACATGAGCCTCGTGTCCTCCCTTATCCCTATCAATATGGGTTAGTTGGAGTCGAGATCCCTCTTGGTAGGATATTAGAGCCACCTCACCCACAATTCTCTCAACTATCCCTATCCATTGAGCCCTATAAATACAAGCTCATATCCATAGTTGAGGGGGAGAACTGAGTGGTAATGTTATGCTATTGAATTGACTGTCTAGCCCAATCTATTGGAGAGCACAAGAGAGCAAGTTGGAGCTATCGGGGATGAGGTGTTTGTCTTGTGGAGGATTTTGTCAACACAGGTAATCGTTGTAAGCTTGTTCATTCATTTCTTAATGCAAAGCTGATTTCCGTCCCACATATTTGTTGTATTGATCTCAAATGTATATGTTACTGGATTCCTTAGTCACTAGTATGGATGTGTGAATAATGTTCTCGTAGCTTTGATGTTATTGTTTCTTTGACATGTTTGTAGGTACACAGTTTCATCATCAAAGCATTATTCCAGGTGTTTACAACATTCAAGGAAGGTCTTCATCCTTTGTCTTTCACTCATTTGTTCTGGATCTGAACCATTCAGACCAGAGGAACAGCTTCTGTCCGTAGAAGGTACAATATTCCTGACAACAAATCTGGCGACTCCACTGGGGAGTAAAGCAAATTTTTGTTGATTTGATCTTCCTCAATCCTTGAAAACTTGTCTAAATCCAGGCTCCAGTTTCTAACTCTCTTCAGTCAGATCTACCATCTGACTTCGTGAATTTTGGTTTAAAACTTTCATATTTGTTCAGATCGGAAATACTGTGACTTTATATGCTCTGTTTTACTGTCAATTCATCATTCTTTACCTTGATCTCAGCAATTTTTAACTTGAAATCTCATTATCTTTGTGTTTTGGATCTATTCAGGGAATTGCACATGTGTTGTTGGAAATAAGCAGTGCCACCGCCTGAACCCTGTTAGCCATAACCGGTGCCACCCCTTGAACCTCGTTAGCCAGAAGCAGTGCTCGTCCAGAACTGCTTTTTCAAGACCCCTCCAGCGCGGTGCCAGGTAGGCCTTGTTCTAGAACTTTTTTTTGTCAGTTTTTGCAAAAAGTAGAGTTTGTTTTCTTTCAGCCCTACACTGTCAGGCTTATTTGATTGAATCTTAATGCTCATGGTTGAAATTTTTGTGGTGATATTGGTTTGATTGAAAGAATTCAAGAGCTAGGTTAGGCTTGTTGATTATTCGTTTTCTTTCATGCTTGTTGGTTGTGATTCTGAAAGGAATTTTTGAAATCTTAGGTTTCAGTTAGATCTCTTTTCGTTTCATTTATAAAGACTGAAAGAAAAACCACTTGGTTATCATCTTAATTTCATTTTTTTCATAGAGGACTTCTTTTTTCTTTTAAAAAGAATTTTTTTATTGAGATTAGGTCATTATCATTACTGAGCATAGGGCATTGGATCTCTAATTAGCCTCACAAGATTTCAGGTTCCCTTTGTTATTTTGTCTCACTTGCATTAGTACTATCTCATCAAAAGAAAAAATAGTGTAGTTTTAAGTTAAATCTATCTATGTTTCAAGAAAAATAAAAAAAATAGATTGCATATGCATGTAGAGTGCTTATTGTTTTTCTTTTAGAAAAAAGAGACTCTTACCCATCTGATTGCTTTCAAAAAGAAAAATGAGTTTGGAATGGGTTGCTTGTCTTTGGATTTGATTTGTTCAAAGTAGTTGTTTGGGAATTTTTAAAAGAAAATACTCTCTTTCCCTCCTATAAGTAGGCATACCTTGAATGGTAAAGTGAAATATTTGCATCTACATATCTACATGGTTTTACTTTTTCTGTCAAAATTCCATGCATTCACCTAACCGTCCACTTTAAAATTAATGGTAGTTATAGGCTTAAAATTTACATAGCAATTTGAGTGATAGGCTAGAGACGTGTTTGGGCGTCGTTAAGCGTAGGAGTTTTCGTTACTCGGCCACACCACATCCCAGGACTCATGCAGTTCTTCCACGTACCATCGGTATATCGAACGGCCTTTCACGTACCCTTAAGGTATATAGAAAGGTGCTTCACATACTCTATTGTATATAGGAAGGCCCCTTGTGAATGATTGTGCATTAGATAGCACTACTATCGATTTGAGCTCCCATGTACCTTGCGTATATTGGGAAACCCCACTAGGATACCTTATCTATCTGAGAAAATCCCTTTGGTTGTCTTGCTTGGAGCCATACACCGAAAATAGCATTCAGGGAGATTAATACGCATGTACCCTTGTGGTATATCACAAGTGGCACCTTCTCGACAATCCTGGTGAGAGACCGGACTATATGAACTCCTCCTGTCATTTAAGTTTGCTTGTTTAGCCTATAGCTTGAGTAGAGCAATTTTTTGTGTGTTTTCTAGTTTTGAGACCGTAGGTTAGATAGGAACTATATAAACTAGTTGAATTAAGATAGTCAAGAAGAGTACCTCACAAACTTGAAGTCTTCATTTCAATGTCAAGAACTATAAGTCTAGACTACCTCACAAACTTGCTTTCCAAATCATAACGAAAGTAGTCAGAAAGAAGGTCTTTAGAACTGTCTTAGACGAAGGAGCTTCAACTTCGGTTTTGTCCCTGTCTTGTTGGAAAGCTATTGGCTCTCCTAAGCTTGTAACATCACCAACGACTCTGAAATCCTTTGATGGATGAGGTTTCTAGCCCCATGGTCTCATACCAACCCTTTCAATCAATCTTGGGGGGAAAATTGTTTCTATTCAAGTAGAAGTAGTAGATGCCCCATTAGATTACAACCTCCTATTAGGAAGAAATTGGTTTTACACCATGACTGTTGTCGCTTCGACGGTAATTTGAGCTATCTAATTTCCACATCTGGAGAGGATTGTAACCATTGACTAGCTCGATTTCTGTACGCCAGATGTTACCAACCCTACAGCTAATATGTTGGTTATCTATGGGCAGACCCGGGTTTACTGTAATGTACCAACAAAACCCCTAGCTCACTGGCCCTTTTGGCGACAGACCGCAAAGCATCCTGAAGTCTCACCCGAAGTGATCCTAGATGGGGTGGCTGAAGACTCACATGTCCTCAACCAGGTTCTATAGCATCCTAGGTTTCTCCTTACTCTAGTTAACCAGTTAAGTCTTCTTTATAACGCTGTATCTCTCTTCCGAGCAGAGTCTGCTGAGACTGACTTTTATCGCATCGCGGATTCTCCGACAATGCGCAAAGTTTCCTTTGTACTTGACTCTTTACCTGCGATTTCCCACACCGCGGCTCCTCCGGCAGTGTGATATCGTCTTTCTACGCTGCGATAGCTTCTATGGTAAGACTTAATAGGACTCTCCAACTCTCACGGTCCAATGACTTTCCTTTCTCTCTTATACTAGCTTGTCTAACATTCACAAGAGTGTTATACAACCTCACTTAGCTTCTACAGTCTAATATGCTCAACATCTATTGCGCTCAACTTGCGGAATTGAATATGCAGGAATCTCTTGACACTGTAACTGTTATGGTATGAATCAAACACTGATACTTATATGCAAAATACTTAACACATCCATCTCATATTTTATCCTCTATGTTACTGTAAACTGAAGGGTACATGCACACATTCATTAACTATTAGCTAAGCTCATATAACAGGTAATAGATAGCAAATACGTAAACGTAATCACATGAAATAGTCACACAACACACTGATTTTACGTGGTTCACTTCCAAGGAGGAAGCTACGTCCACAGGAACTGGTTTTTATATTATATCTTGAGAGAGTAAACACAGTTTCAATGCAACCTATTATGCAGCTCGAGATCTTTTGGGAAACTCCGCGTTCTTAGCCGGAGTCCTTCTCTCTTAGATCTTTTCTTTTCTCTTCTGCTTTCTTCTTACAATATATCGTCTCTCTCTCTCTCTCAATCCCTGCAAATTGTTACATTCATACTCAAGGAGTCGGCCATTGGTTATAGTAAGATAATACAAACTAAATAACAGAACCAAAGCTCGACTCTTTTACAATATCTTACAATACAGACTATTAACAACTAGCTAACTGTCTAACTGACCAACTGTCTAACTGACTAATTGAACAACCTTTCACAATACAAAATACATTCTTAAATAGGTGGCCCGAAGGTCTCACCTTGTTACAAAATTGTGGTCCTATCCCAACAGTAACCCAAAAACCCTAACTGTGACTGTCGGCGCGTCTGTACTTTGAACTGCCGCTTACTGGTCATACTGCAGCTCTCTGCAGTATTCCACGCTTCCTGGCACTGATCATGGGTATGGGCGCCACTTCCTCGGTCACTCACCTTCTATCCTTTGTCTTCAATACCTCGGCTTGTTGCTCCTTTTCCTTTATGAGGGTAGCTCAGCCCTCCTGTCTTCGCCGCTGCCTTAAGTGCAGTGGTTGAGCTCTCTCTTCTCGGTCGCTTCTTGTACTATTTCTTTTGACTTTCTTGTCCTGATATAGCAGCTTTTCCTGTAGCTGCGGGGCCTTATCCAACATAATAACATCCCTGTGTTAGGCCAGTCCCCTCCTCCTTACCAGTCGATTGGGGTAGGCATGCTGAAGGATTCTTCCCTTATGGGGATTTTTCCATCCAACCCTCCTAACACAGATACAGCGACAGTATATATGATTTCATCGTTTGATTATGATCCAAAGGGAAAACAAATTGTTGAGTCCACCTCGTTGAGTCCGCATGAAGCAATGTACAACGTTATCCAAACCCTTTCCAATGACCACACTAATGACAGTCATCTGGTGGCTTCGGACCCTTACCACCTGCCCTACTGGTTAGAACCCTCTCTTCCTACTCTGGATTATCTCTCCCATACTTTTCCTTCCGATGAGTCCATTATGGAGATCATGAGTACAAATGAGCCTACATGGGAGGATCATCATCATAGTTCCTCATTCCTCCCCAACACCAGTTCGGTAGACCATGATTTTGCATCCCTTTTTTCTACTGATATTGTCAAAACACCTCAAACTCCTATATTGTTGTAGAACACAAATTCTGAAAGAAACCTATGCAACATCACTCAAACAAATCCCATTGACATATCAACCAATCTTGGAACCCTTGAGCATGTTCATGTTGGGTAGAACTTCTCAGCAAAGGAATCTGAAGCATATCGAGCACTTTTCAAAGAATTCCGAGATGTTTTTGCCTTGTCTTACGAAGAAATGTCAGGGATAGACCCATCCATTGTGGTTCATGAAATAAAAACCTATCCCACTGCAAAACCTGTCAGGAAAAAACTGAGACAAGTCCATCCACGGAAAGCCGCAACTATCAAAGCTGAAATAGAAAAACTTCTAAAAGCAGGGTTTATTTATCCCATACCCCTGACAATGGGTATCGAACGTTGTCCTTGTCAATAAAAAGTAGGGCATCATTAGAGTCTGCATCGATTTCAGATATTTGAACAAAGCTTGTCCCAAAGACAACTTTCCCACTCCGCATATTGACCAGATTATCGACAACTGTGCCGAAAGTGTCATCTTTTAATTCATGGATGGAATTTCGGGTTATAATGAGATTGAGATTTTACCCATCGATCAGCACAAGACAACATTTATTTTCCCATGGGGAACCTTTTCATACAAGAAGTTACCATTCGTCCTGAAAAATGCTGGAGCCACTTTCCAGCGTGCTATGTCCTATACGTTTCATGATATAAAAAATATTGTAGAACCATACCTTGACGACCTCCCAGCTCATTCACAGCGATGGGAGGACCACCCTGGTCATCTTTAGAGACATTTTCCTGAGATGCTGTCATTATAACATACAGCTCAATCCTCATAAATGTGTTTTTTGCGTTGACAGGATGCTTGTTAGTTTTTGTGGTTTCTAAAGATTGCATCCGGATAGATCCATTGAAAATTACAGCTATTCTATCCCTACCAGCCCCAACCAATCTTCTAGAACTCCAAAGTTTGCAAGGGAAGGCAAACTTCCTCCGCTGTTTCGTGTGCAATTTTGTAGAGAAAACACACGGTTATATGCATCTCCTTAAGAAGGACACTCCATTCTTTTGGGATGACGAAGCCCAACAAGCCTTTGATAATCTCAAACACACTTTGACTCATTCACTTGTGATACACCCCCCAGATTATTCAAAGGATTTTCTCTTATACATTGCTGCCTCCACTACTACCATCACTGTGGTTTTGGTGCAGGAGAATCCTGACGGTCAGGAGCACGTGATCTACTATGCTAGTAAGAATCTCATGGATTCTGAAACTTGATACTCATGCATGGAGAAATTAGTATTGGCCGCGGTCATTGCTCTTCAGAAATTTCATCACTACATTTTGCTCAGTACAACTACTGTATTGGCAGACAAGAACCCTATGTATTACATCCTGACTCATCAAGTGCTCGGGAGCAAGTATTCCTGATGGATAGTAATCCTACAAGAGTTTGATCTTGAATTTTCCAAAGCTATGTCAAAGAAATCCTTGGTCTTTGTTGAGTTCATGTGTGATCTTCCCTGTGCTTCGATGGAATTTGATCCTAGTGATTCATTCCTGAATGAATTCTTGTTCCTAATAAGCACTACTGACCCATGGTATGGATATTTTCTCATTTATCTCCAGACACAAAGATTTCAGCCCACTCTATCCCGTGACGATCGCTGCCGTATCCGTCACCACGCAAAATACTACCTCATCTTGAATGACACTTTGTATAGACGTGGTATCGATTCCATTCTACAGTGATGCCTTACCCACGAGGAAGCTGAACAAGTCTTGAATGACTGCCACTTTGGATCAGTGGAGCATGTGGCGGTCATCTATCTGGGATGGCTACAACCCAAAAAATCCTTCGTGCTGGCTATTTCTGGACTTCAGTCTTTAAATATTGTCATGAGGATGTTAAGAAATGCCCACCCTATCAACATTTCTATTCAAAAAGTGCACCCACCCTGCTTTGTTACACCCTGTCATTGCCATTGGCCCTTTCTCCAAATGGGGGATCGATTACATGCATTGTAAGCCTACCTCAGCCGAGGGGCATGGTTACATCATCGTAGCCATTGATTATTTTACAAAATGGTCTGAGGCTATGGCTACATATGCAGAGGATGGTAAGACTGCCGCTCTCTTCTTATTTAATCATGTGATAGCAATATTTGGAGTCCCGCAGTCCATAGTTACTGATCACAGATCACATTTTCGTAATCAAATGATGGAGGAATTAAGTGCCAAGCTAGGTTTTCATCATGAAAACTCTATGCCCTATTATCCGCAAGCTAATGTTGAAGTCAAGGCCATTAACAAAGTTTTGAAAACAATGCTGTGTCGGATGGTTGGAGACCATAAATCCAACAGGCACCACATTCTTTTCTCTACTCTTTGGGCTTACAAGACTTTGGTAAAAACAGCTACTGGTTTTACACCCTTCCAGCTTGTCTATGGACTAGAAGTTGTCTTTCCTATTCAATGTCAAATTCCATCCTTGAAACTTGCTGTCGAACTTCTCCCAGACACTTCCATAGAGGAAGAAATATTTCTCTACTTGAACAACCTTGACGAAACTAGAAGAGATGCTTCCTTAGCTAATGAGGCACACAAGAAACGCGTCAAGGCGCAGTATGACAAGTATGTCCAACCTCGTGCCTTTAATGAAGGTGACCTATTTTTGACCTATGATCAGAGTTATGACAAAAGAGGAAAGGGAAGTTCGAATCCATGTGGTATGGTCCTTTCCTTATTTCCAAAGTTTTAGAGAAAGGGGCCTAGGAGCTCGTGGACTATGATGGAATCCCCTTAGGACAACCTTGTAATGGGTTGTACCTGAAGAGGTACTATGCCTAGATATTTATTTTATAGTTCCTTGTATATATGTATATTACTTGACTTTTACTGTGCTTAAGTATTTTCAATATGGTTTTGAGTTTAGTGTCCATATCTGTTTATACCATGTTTTAGTCATGTAGAGTAGATGGATTTCTACGGCTTTGCTGATGGTGCTTTCCACCACACCTTGAATCTTTCCTCAGTTGCTTGGGTTCTCTATTCCCCCGCTTATGATTTGGTCAGTTCGGGAGCGGTTTGTATTGGTCTCGCTACCAATAATAGATCCGAGTATCGAGCAGTCATAGGTCTTCTGACTAAAGCTGCCTCCGAAGATATTCATAATTTGGTAGTCTTGATGGACTCACAACTAGTAGTTTTTCATTTAAACCATGTCTATACCATTAGGAATCATGTGCTTCTCCGTCTCTTCTGGAGGGTACATTTATTAGAGAGGTCATTTGAAGCTATTACCTATAGGCATATCCCTAGGGAATATAATGTAGTTGCCGACTCATTGGCAAATTACATCCTAGATTGGCATATTTCCCATTCATAACGTGAAAATCAAACATGGTTCACTATAAATAAACTATAAAAGACACATAAAACTCATATAAATATATTTCCCATTTGAAACATATAAACACCAAAGTAGAAGTCTATATATATATATATATATATATAAACATGTTTTACAAAAAATAGGTCACGAGACCTCATCTGAAGCGCTCAATATTTCAGGTAAAAAATCATCATACAAAATTCCTAAAGCTATCTATCAACTTTTAGTAAATACATCATGCACCCTATCATCTAGTGATGCTCGTGGTAACACGTGACCGCCTGGGCTACTCAACATTGCAGTCTGCTGAAACGACCCGGTACTCCCACAGTGGGCCTCTGGTACCTCAGCGGGAGGTCGTCGATCGAGGAATCTAGGATGTCTATAGTCAACCTCTCGAGGTTCTCATCTAGCTCCCCTATCACATCATCGCCCTGTGGGACAAAGTGAGCTCCATCTCACCTGTCTAGTGGGGAGGATCCCTCAGGTTGTGCTGCTCCGACATCTGCATGAAAACATTCAATTCTCGTTACTACACATAAAAAATATAAAACATCATAACATAAAAACACAATTTTCATTTTAGGGTTTTTGTTTCTTACCAATATCACCCCATTGTCCACTGGGTGGAAGCGGTAGATCAGGGTCACCACTGAAGTCAGTGCCCGCATATGCATTGTCCTCCACCATGAGGAGCTGATCTCTCAACCATCGGAAGAACGGGTCACCAAACTTCACCTTGCCTCTACCCGCTCCTATGCGAGCCATGATCCGGACCCACCTCAGCATGCGAGGGTATCTCGCCCTCAGCTTTTTAAACACTACCTGGGGTCTCATCTAGGGAACCCACTTAAAAAAGAAACACGCTAAGATGGAACTGAAACCGAACTGCTTCAGCTCCCCCTGCCGACACTTGGTCAGCTGATCCTTGAAAATCAGGAATAGAGCCTCTGCCCAGTTGAAAACTGTGGGTGCCATGGCCTCTATAGTGTAGAGCATATGCGCTCTAGATTCCTGATGTACCCCTTGGCTCCCCGCCACTCTCTGCATGGTAAATAAAACTGTCTGTAGAGGGCCAGCCACCACTTATTTTATGGGAATTTTCTTCCCCGATGTTCTAGTCCCATGAATACAATGATGGTTTATCAATTCTTGGGTAGTGATGTCCCCTCCATGGGAATCAGTCAAAGAGATGGAAGCACCCCGTCTCGATAGGCCTGTCAGGAAGTAGATATCCTCTACTTCAATTGTCAATACATGAGCACCCACCTCAAAATACTGTTGCTCCAGATTCCACATCTGAAGGATATGCTCAAATGAGCGCTCATGTGATACCATGCTGGTTGTGCGGAAAAACTTTAGAAGACCATAGTCTCTCAATGCTACTATACAACCCGCATTTCGTTCGGCAAATGAATCATCATTGTCATGTTGCCTCTCTTTCCAAATGACCATTTTTATCAATGGGAACCTATCAAAAACCATCACAAGGCCCATTAGAAACATCATCAATCTTTCAAATCATCAAATTTGAGCTAGTTTGTCTAGTACACATATTTTTATTCACCCATGGCCGGCACCGCCTGTGTCCCATTGAGGACAGGTGGTGGCACCGCCTATGTCAAGCATTTTAGGCACAGTTCTAGTGGGGTACCGCTTATCCCACAAGGAATAAGAGTGGTGCCCACTTCCATGGTTTTAGGGCTCGCACAAATAGCCCAAAACACCCCCCCAAAAAATGAAAGTATGAAATGAAAGAGCAAGGTTTAAACTATTACCTAGAACTGACGGTGCGTAAATCTAACGATAGATGCTCCAAGAATCAGCAGTTGAAAATATGACCAAGAAAATGCTCCAAAGGCTCTTCACTATGGGTAAATGGTAAAATGTTTTATTTTTTACTATTTACATACCTTTTATAAGCATTCTAGGTTTTGGCACATCATAGTTTTTGAAATCTATCATTCATGATCCCTTAATGTCATTTATTGGAGAGTTTTAATAGTTGTTTTAAAGTCATTGCAGGATAAAGAGAGATAGTGGTAAAAGTTTTGAGAGTTTGTTTTTGGATTTTTTGTACTACCATAAAACAAAAAAAGTCTTTGAGCATTTATTGCAACACTTTGGTCATGCTCTCCAAACTTAGCATCAAAGGTCTGAGTCCTCTTTTTATTTTTTTCAGACTTGTAAAATCCCTCATCGTGAAAAGAGACCTGGTGGAGTCTTCTTTAAACTCTTTTCGGGCTCCTTAAATACAAAAACATTGTTGAGTGATCTTGTCTTCTTCACGCTTGTTAAAGCACTTGAAGAGTCATTCATCTGACGGTAGGTTATCACTTTTTTGGTTCAAATAAACTATTTTACGAAAAAGGACCCTATGGATTCTTCTTTCGTGATCGTTTAGACTCTCTAAACATGAATGATACCAAGTTAACTTTCATTGGACTCCTTAAATTAAACATTGAGAGACCCTTTGTTGGGAACGAACCCCTCCTCTCTAAGGTTCATAAAACATAGATTTTGGACTTGTCTTCGGATGAGCTACAACGAGTGTTTGTTACCCTCTTTGAACTCGTAAAAACGAAAAAAGAGGCACTCATCAACCATGATGGGGAAATTATGGAAAGGGAATCATTTTGCAAATAAATGGCAGTTTGTCGTTACCTTTGAACATGGCACTTGTCTGCATATCATTTCGGTCAATTGGGTATTCAGCTGATCTCCATGATGATCCACTTTCATGAGTCATGTCACTCCTTTGAGTCTTTCAAAAAAATGCATTGTCCGTCATCGCACTATGTGTTTTTCTGGTCCACTCATGCTTCCAAGTCTTTTGTCATGCCGCCCGATGTTCAAAGGGAAGTTGAAGAAGTTTTACCTCTGCAGTCAAAACAATCTTTGTGTTAGTACTTTTGAGTCATTCTTATGGTTACCTCATTCACATCATTCCAGAACTTTGTTCCGAGTTTCATGTCGTCAATGTGGGATTCATCATGGCCCTCCTTCGACGAGACTGTTCCTGTCGACATCAGCTCATCATCCGAGAAATAGTCTTAGAAACAAATTTAGTACCTTGAGATCTGTATGCCTTAATGACAGATTCTCTCACTCTTGACATAGGTTCACATCATTGACCTTTGATTGATAGAATTGACTTGGTGTTCAACATCAAGACATCTATTCACGCTCAGTAGATTGTACTAGGGTACCTTGGGAATCATTGACATCAATGGTGATATCCCTCGCACTTGTTAACGGTTCACATCATTAGCCAGTAATCAAGTGGTTTCTACCATGTTTGACTTTATAACATTGTAATCACATGGATATAATCGTACTTTGTGGAAAATGAGACGAAGACCCTGGGTACTTGTTTAGCACTCATTGCTTTCCCCGGGTTGCGATGGAGTTTTGTATATCAAGCATGGATCCACATTTGTATGGTCATGGCTATGCTCAAATTTGCATCTGTATGACATAGATCTATGTTGTATGTCTGGTAGCTATGTCCAAGTTTGAGTCCTCTATCGCATGGATATACACTATATTCTAGTAGCCATGGTTGTTTATTCCTCTCATGGATCTTCCTTGTATTGGTTTGCAGCCATGAGTTGGTTACATTTGTCTACGAGTCAAAAGTATTGATGTACTACAGATGCCTACTCGATGACAGTCTCCGATCAAGTTGACTCTCACCTCGAAGTGACAACTTGTTCTCTCAAAATCTCGCTTATCGTATCCCTCTAAGCCTCATGCTTTGGGGGGCATTCTGTTATACCCAAATCCTGTCACCAACATGTGATGATATCCTTAACACCCTATGTTTTCCCTAAATCCCAAACTTGGAGTGGAAACTTGCTCTGGATATCAATTCTACATGAAAAAACCTAGCATCGCGCTTTCCCTTTGGCTGATGAGCGATACCTTGTTCAACACTGCCCGTGTCTTGTTATAGAAAAGCGGTGCCACCACAGATATGCTTTGTTCTTGAAGCGATTCTTACCTAAATCGCTATGTCATAAGGGAACAAAAGTGGTACCCTTGGTAAAAATGGAAAAAGAGAAGATTCTCAAGGCTTCTAGAACATGAGCCTCATGTCCTCCCTTATCCCTATCAATATGGGTTAGTTGGAGTCGAGATCCTTCTTGGTAGGATCTTAGAGCCACCTCACCCACAATTCTCTCAACTATCCCTATCCATTGAGCCCTATAAATACAAGCTCATATCCATAGTTGAGGGGGAGAACTGAATGATAATGTTATGTTGTTGAATTGACTATCTAACCCAATCTATTGGAGAGAACAAGAGAGCAAGTTGGAGCTATCGAGGATGAGGTGTTTGTCTTGTGGAGGATTTTTTCAACACTAAGGCAATGGTTGTAAGCTTGTTCATTCATTTCTTAATGCAAAGCTGATTTCTGTCCCACATATTTGTTGTATTGATCTTACATGTATATGTTACTGGATTCCTTAGTCACTAGTATGGATGTGTGAATAATGTTCTGGTAGCTTTGATGTTCTTGTTTGTTTGACATGTTTGCAGGTACACAGGTTCGTCATCAAAGCATTATTCCAGGTGTTTACAACATTCAGGGAAGGTCTTCATATTTTGTCGTTCACTCATTTGTTCTGGATCTAAACCATGTAGACCAGAGGAACAGTTTCTGTCTGCAGAAGGTGCAATATTCCTGACAACATTGTCAGTTCACAAATGTGCTAGGATCGGTCGATATGTCGATGCTCTAAAGGAATTGTTTAAATTCTCTTTTAATCCTTTATGTTCAAGAACCCAAATAGAATTGTTGATGCATTGCAAAATATTTTTCCTGTTGTTCAAACATGTATTTTGGATCTCCTTAAGGTTTCTCTCACTATAAATACATCTAGATTTTGCATGTAGTTGTAGTGAAAACAATTCCATGCAACAATTTCAATTTCATTTTCAGAAAGTTGTGTATATTGCTACATTATTATTTTATCTCAGTGATGGCATTACACAATATCATGATAATCAACAACTTTTATATTTTCTACTTGTAATGGAGTTTAGGACCTTAGGAATTCCTACCAATTTATGCTCCTATGATGTGGTAAACTAGCATAGGAATTTCTCTTGCAATACTGCTAGTGTTGATGATTTTTAGATAAAACACCTTACTAGTTTTGTAGGACATATTCTTAAAGATGAAGGAAAACCCAATGAAGGATGACCTAAGGTGAAGCCTTGTGCAAGAGGTGACACCATATTGAAGCAGAGAAATGGGGTATTCTAAACCCTAACATATTTTCGAAGAATTGTTGCTTGACTCTCGATTTTTGAAGGGGATATTGTTTTCTCCCATTGCTACGTCACTATTATTGTCCGAGGTTGGAGCTGAGATCATTAATTGGACTGGAGCACCAGTGAGTAGCAACGGTGAGAATGGTTGAGTTGTCTACAGTGGTATATAAATTGGTTTCAAGTTCTTGGAATTCTATATGCACTCATCTTCTTTTATTTTAAAAGAAACTAAATTTATAGGGCTTGAATCATTTGTAAAAGTGTTGAATATTTCAAGTTCTAAGGTTTATGCTAGTGTCTGCAGAAATTTCATACTACTTACAAAAATATCATATAGTGAGTATAAAAAGTAAAGAAACTTTTTGTAAATAAGGTGGAGGAGACTTTAATACCTACACCTATCTCTGGCTTGCTCCCAAACATTGTTAAATTGCAGGCATTGTGAAAGTTGCAGCTGAACTTTTAAAGAAGATTCGAACTGGAAAATTTGCACTTTTTGATACACTTGCTCCAAAAAAATAAGGTTCAATAACAAATCATTCAAGAATTCGAGTTTAGCAGATTTCTCAATTAAACATTTAAAAGTGTAACTTGCAAACTTTGGTTTGTTTGTAAGTTCTAGTGCATTTTTTGGGTACTTGCATGTGTGTCTTTGTACAATATCAAAATTGAAGATAAGTTGAATTGTATATTGTAATTGGGTGCTTTCTCAGATGAGACCGACACCCCTCACTTCTTGAATTTGAGTATGTTAAAATCTTGTTTGTAAAGGGAGGAGTTGCAAGAATACTTTAGTTCGATTGAGTCACTTGTACTTGGTCCTTCCTGTATAAGGAGGCCTCACATAGTCCTCACAATGTCTCAAACTGAAGAAACATTAGAGTTTTTGAACACTCTAGTAATTATAGTTTTAGACGAATCAATCACAATTAGAAAAGAAGCTCTCCAAATTGTCATCAATCATCTACAAAATTTGAAATCCAAAAAGGGTGATGTACATGACAAGAATCAACATTCTGAACTAGTGTTTGTTCAAAACAATCCTTTATTTGAAATTGAGGATGAGTCCTATTAGTTTCCTGCATATGACCAAAACATATGTCAAAAGATGTATAATGTATTCAAAGTTCCATATGGAAACATTGTGACTGATTTGTCCATATGGAAGATCATTATTTTTTATCTTCATCCTTGTCAACATTGCAGGTTGTGTAACCATTCTTCAAATTAGCATGTGAACCAGAAGAAACTTGCAAGAGTGAAACTTGCAGCAAAATATTGTATCGCTTTTTATCTTGTACCTGGAAGGGGGGAACATGATGTCAAGATTCAAGTTTCAAAGCCTTGTCATTCTGACAACAAGAAGCCATGGCCTTCTTCAAGTAAGCGAGATCAAGAAAGCCCGATCCATAGTCAATTTGGGAGGATATATTCAAAGATGTAGCATGAAGACAAAGAGAACCATGCTCCAAATTACTCATGTGTTCTATGTCTAGTTTTGACACCATGAGACTCTCCTCTCCTCACATTGTTCCTGAAAGAGGGGAATCAAGACTATAAAAAAAAGTGAGCAAGAACAAGTGAGATGAAACAAGTGAACAAAAAAATTCAGTTCCATGTTGGACTGATATGTGACTGATCTCTTGAGTTGGTGTTCATCCTTAAACCACCCATTTAGTAGAATACTTCAGCCTTTTATAGACATCAAATGGTGGTGCCCAAACCACTACTTTCCGCATAACCTCTAAGCCTTCGTGCTAAATTCTAGATATAATCTTTGATCCTTCATGCTAAGTTCGATATTTTGTGGTGATCCTTAAACCACCCACTTAGTAAAATATTTCAGCTTCTACTAGCCCCTTTGATTGGTGTTCAACCAAAACCATCTCTTCAAAGAACACTTGTATTTAGAAGGAGATAGCATATTCTACTAACTTGCTTGGCAATTCAAATTGTCAAGTTGGAAATGTTAAATGTATAGCATCACAAGTCATTCTCCAACCCAATCTTGTGTAGCCATGATTATGCTTCATGTGTTGAGGCAGAGAGACTGAGTTAGACTCAGTAACTTGGAGTAGATTCTTAGGTTGGACCTAAGAATGACTAAGCTTTCACTTATAAAGGTTACTCCTCATGTTTTGAGGTGAATGTTTTGATTTATCAAAGTGATAATGTTGTAAATTCTTGTTGGACAAGGCTCTGGACTTGTATGTGCTAAGTCATGATTCTCATATGGACCTCCAATATAGTAGGTACCTATGGAATGGACCTCCAATTATAAAGGTAGTTGATTCTCATGTGGACCTCCAGTTATAGTAGGTACCATGTAGTAGGCCTCCAATTATAGAGGTGGATGCTTTTCTTGTTGAAACATCAAATGTTGTGTGATGTATTGCTAACCATGGTCATCATTTTCTATTAAGTCTCCTTTAGAGATTAGCTGCCTCTAGAATGAATTACATTAGCATATGATCATTTGTTCCAAAGTAATATAATCTNATAATTAAAGTTAACACATAGGCCATGGAGTAAATATAAAGAGATAAAGAGATAATGCATAGATAAAGAGAGAATTCGAGTTGTTCATGTAATGATTAAGCGAACTCGAATTTGTGAGCTTCAGTTAAAGCCACTATGTATGCTTCAGTTACTTAAATAACTCACAGTGATTAGTACCAATTAAATCAACTAGCATGATTCAATTAATAATAGGTAACCAAGTGCTAATAAAGATGGACTAGTTAGCTAAAGTGTTTATACTTTAGTTAAACTAAAAAATGATACTTAAGTTAATCAAAATACGATGGCTTTAGTTAATAACGTGTTTACATGACAACACTTGATTTAATGCATTACGACACTTAAGTTAGAATCCTATCTAAATGGTCATGCATTTAGTTAGATGGCGAGTTCAGTCCAGAGTCATTTAAGCATCACTTTATCATAAGTCAAAGACACTTTAGCATAAGTCAAAGATGAAAGGCATGGTGCATATGTTATGCATGATGAAGATTCCAATGTACAAGAATTATTATCCATGAAGACAATTCACAATTTTGGTGTATGTAGTGCACAATTCTCATGTAACCATTCACTATTGCTTGCATGGAAGTCATTTTAGCTTGTTATTAATGTGTTGGGCACATGGCAAGTTGATGCAGTTGATCTCTTTTCTCTATTGCTTAGTATTCTCTCTTATCTAACACCCGGAGTGCCAAAAGCAATCTGCTCTATTGTGTAAAATACATTCTTTGCAATCTATCATAATTATTGTATGATACCTCAAATTACCCATCTTTGAATTACCACCATGGGAACCATGAAGTTTCACTACCTCCTAGGTTTGGTAGGTTCAACATTACATTGCATACTTACTCCCCATCCAAGTTGGAGAAGTTATCTGACCTAATGGAGTCGAATGTCACTTCACCATGCCTTCTTAAAAACCATCGAAATATGAATTTTTGCTCCCCACAACTAAGCATAACCCAGAAATTAGGGATTTTTTCGTGCCTCTATAACTGAGCAAAGTGTGACGAAGATGTAATTTTCTCTCTCTTAGAACTAGTTATAGAGGTGCGAAAAGCCCTAATTTGCGCATTTGCTTAGTTGTGGGGGATTGAAAGTTCCTCTTTTAATGGTTTAAGGAGGTCTTGTGAAGTGGCATTCGACTCCATTATGTCAAGTAACTTCTCTGACTTGGATGAGGAGTAAGTATGCCATGTAATGTTGGACCTAACACACCTAGGAGGTAGTGAAGCTTCGTGGTTCCCATGGTGGTAATTCAAAGATGGGTAATTTGACGTATAACATATTCTCAGTTCTAAGAGAGCGAAAATTACATCTTCGTTGTACTTTGCTAGGTTATAGAGGTGCAACAATCCCTAATTCTCGTGTTATGCTTAGTTGTGGGGGAGCGAAAATTCCTCTTTTGATGGTTTAAGGAGATATGGTGATGTGGCATTCGAATCCATCAGTTCAGGTAACTTCTCCAACTTGGATGGGGAGTAAGTATGTCATGTAATGTTGGGCCTACCACACTTAGGAGGTAGTGAAAATTCATGGTTCCCATGGTCACTAATTCAAAGATGGGTAGTTTGAGGTATAACAATTATACTCTAAAGATTCACTGGGAATTTTCATCCTCATTGTTTTGAGGGTTTTCCCGAGGGTGCATCTTGTGTTGTGGATGAATGATTTATGTAATTGAATATTCCATTATTCCAGTATTCAATATTTCTGCAATTAAAGTTTTAAAGTTCAAAGATCGTCATATTTGCTCAAAAATTAATAGTAAATGTTCAGTAAGTATTAGTTGTTCACTTCCAGTTATTCAACTCTCTTTCCTTGGACTCACATACACCCATTCAAATTAAGGGGGGAATTGTTGGGAACATAATCCTTGGTGTTTATATTATCTCTCTATTCACGTAAGGAGTGGACCAAGAGTCACTCGAGAGTCCAAGAGACCTCATTGGGAAGTTGAACCTAAGAGACATTCTCATGTATTAATATGTACATTGTTAATGAGAATTACATGCTTAACGCTTATCTCTCTTGTATTTTTTTTCAATTATCTATTTGCCCCAATGGGGCACCTAACACTCCTAAACTTACAGCTTATCATTGCTAATAGGACATATGAATGAGTTGTTGATAACGAATCCCTAGATACTATCCTATTACATAATTGACTGGAGCATTATTCTCCAACAATTATTGTATGTTGCACTTCAGGTTGGAACAAGAGGATAAGAAACATTTGAGGATGGTCTTACAATTGCTTAGAAAACACAAGGTATATGTCGTAAACTTATCATGATTGTGCATTCAACAATCAGATGCACTAATTGTGATGCCAACCATCAACTTCATAGTTGGTGCATCGATTGTCGACTTCGCATTTAGTGCATCCGATTGCCCAAATACACAATCAAGATAAAGAAGATTAGTTATATATTATGTTTAGCACATACGATTTTTATAAGATAGAAATAAAAACACTTGAATATTGTAAAACTTGAGTAAGTCTAACTATTAAAAACATGTATTTTTCCTTATACATAAAAATTAAAAATTAACCACATATAGACTTGAGTTAATAGTTATGGTTCGAGCCTTCGTTAAGCTCAGCTTAGTTCTTGTAAACATAAGCAAAGACCATGGATTGAAATTTTGTTTTTGTTTTTATTTTAAAGTAAGCACCATAATGGCAAGAGATCGCGCTAATGACGGACAAATGATGAAGTGTATCAGGAAGTAGGGACGGACTCATGACACGGAGGAGGAATCTAGAAACTTAGGTTATCACGGGTATCAAATAATTATTGATGATTCCCTCTAATAATGCAATAGGAATGTCTCATAATGTGCTGGGCTTACTGGAAGACTTGTTTTTGTTTTCAGTCAGTCAGTAGGTAATCACGTTTCTACTGAAACGAAATCATGTCCTTTTTACGTCATGAAGTTGCTAACCATGAAGCTCATTTCTGGGTCCCCAAGTGGGTACGCTGAGTCTATTGGCAGTGAAAGAAACTTCCACAAATCCTAGTTGGTGATTCAGCTTTAATGGATACCATTGCTTGTATCTCCTTGGTAAGATTCAGTTGGTAAGCAATATCTCACTGATAAGATTTAGGGGCCCTTATCCCTGCTTGGGCCTCCTATAGTTGATGATTTTTTTCTGACAGAACTGGTTGCTATCCTGTCATGCACATGAACCGTTCACATATATTTATAAAAAAACACAGAGAGATTTGGAAAAAGATACCAGAAGATTGGCTTGTGTAAATTGATGTAATTGTATATCTCTAATTATCTTAACTGGGATATATTTTCTTAGCTTCTTAATGGATTCAATAGAAGCATGTTCATTATATTCAGATTTAAGCGGCACAGAACCCACCAGAAGCTGGTTTTGAAATCGATCAAACAAGAACATTCCATTGAGTACAGTTCAGAAACTTATAATTAATTTGAGCTACACATTCTGCTCAAGAAAACCCACTTATAATAAGTAGTTAAATCCTTAATCAGCCAGAGTTTATGCGAGGACGTATGCCTTCTTCCATCGCTTACATAAAAACACTACACACAAAATTTCTCTTCTTTTGTTAATGAATGAGATTAGGTTATATATTGTAATTACACACCGCCAATATAGAACACACCATACTTGCAGAAATCTATGAATCTTGAAACTGATGATCTTTATAGAAGCTGCCTGTCGACATACCCGTAAGGTGGAGAGATCGGCTCCATCGATTCCATGCCATAATTAAGATGCTCCAAGTGAAAAAACGAATGTGGCACTTCATACCACTGTAACGAGGGGTTCATGTATGATTCAGCTCGTTCATCTATATTCAGCTCTGGAAACTGATCTAATTTATGGTTACTGATACTCGGTATTTGGATTTCATCAATATTGCAGCTAACATCGCCATTGCTTGAAGATTTCGTGCTATAATTAGCTGCCCAATCTTCGCCATGTTCTAAGAGCTGAGGCAAATAGTTGCAACTTTCGGCATGTTGATCTGATCCACCGTGGATAGACAGAGAGCAATAATCGCTCAAAATTGCTGGAAGTGAAGATGTGCCATCGTTCCTACAGGCATTCTGAAAAGGGAATATTGATGTTGCAGGCATTTCAGAGGCTACAGTAGTATGGGACAACTCTCCTGTATTGTACCCAGTGGGTATTCCATCCTTAGGCGACTGTAAATCTCTGTGCTGATCTGCAAATTGATTCATCCTCTTTCCTGCAATATTATTCAGGTTGTCAATGTTATATTCTAAGGATGTTTGGCTGCACGGAGCAATAAACACGTTATGATCGAGGGCCAAGGCTGCTAATTCTGAAGAATCTGAATCTGAAGCCACTTTGTGTTCATGAACAAAACTCTCTAGGTTCGATTTCCCATTCTTTTGGTACATATTATACATTGTTTTCTCCATCATACTTGCTGAAGAAGCATGATCGTTTGAAAAATTACAGTGGCCCATTGCTTGTGACATTTTCGAATCTTGCTTTTGGTTTGATACTGTTTGCTGAAGACTGTTGCCCGCCATGTAAAGCTGAGTCTGTATTATCCTCTCGTCCTCGACAGTATTAAGCTGCTTTGATAAACTTTGAGGCAGTTCGGCTCTTGTAGTGCTCTGTTCGGCAAGTAATTTGGAATCGAATCGAGATCTAGCGAGCTTCTTTTTGATCCACGAGTTCCAATAATTCTTGATCTCGTTGTCTGTTCTACCAGGTAAATGTGTTGCGATGTGTGCCCACCTACACCCAAACATGTAAATGCACTCAAGATAATGAAATTGCTAACCATCGATGCATATGATTACATCCATGAGATTTACTAAAGAACCTTAAATTTGAGCTGTTCATTCAGTAATAGGTCTTAGAACTTATAAGAATATCATGATTAAATTTAAGCTGTTCATTCAGTAATAGGTCTTAGAACTTATAAGAATATCATGATTGATGCATTCGTTCAGTAATAACGATTGAATGATAAAAAATGATGATGAATTTCAAGTCATAAGTTGATTCTGTTTTTTTGGTCCATTGGATGGAGAGAATCCGTAATTGAGATAAGCTTAGCTATAAGAATCTAAAATCAAGTGTTGAGATAGTATTGCAAGTGTTTTTTTTTCTTTTGTTGGTTGGATGGAATGAATTGAAAATTATGGACGACAAAGGATTAATACTGCAAGTGTTCTTTGCTGGTTGGATGAAAAGAATTAGCAATCGAGATAAGCTTAGACATAAATAAGTTTAGGTATAAGATGATAATAGTTGCTCAAATTTAGTAATCAGTTAACATTTTTGCATGAATCTAAAATTATGAAATGACAAAAGATTAATACTGCAAGTACATCATGAATGATAAAAAATTAATACTGCAAGTGCTCAAATGCTCTTTGCCTGTTGAATGGAGAGAATCAACAATCAAAATAAGCTTAGGCATAGAGATAAGCTCAGGCATAAGATCATAAGATTATGATGGTTGTTCAAATTTAGTAATCAGCTAACATTTTTGCATGATTCTAAAATCATGAATGGCGAAGGATTAATCCTGCAAGTGGTGGAAATTCAATAATAAGTAGCGATTCCTACCTGTTACCAACGATATTATGGAGACTTATAATAAGTTTCTCTTCCTCTGGAGTGAATTTCCCGCGCCTAATATTAGGCCTCAAGTAATTTATCCATCGAAGCCTGCAGCTCTTTCCACAGCGTTGCAATCCTGCAGCAGGAATTACGAGTTCAAATCTCTAAACAACTGCGCATTATATTAACTTAGGTATCATATTAGAATGTTATCCAACCTAACTAACTAGCTGGATCTGTGCACTAACTATACATGGAAATACCAAGTACTGGTTCACTAGTACAGAAGCCAGGCAGTGCAACCACAGACCATTGATTGATCATAATGGTATACCTGCTTTCTCTGGCACTTCACTCCAGCAGCCATAGCCATTATTATTGATGTAATTAATAAGCTTTTCATCCTCCTCTGGTGACCACAGACCTCTCTTCACTTTCTGTTGGTTGCAGCATGAGTGGTGTCCCATGGCTTGTCAGCTTTAATGGGCAATGTACATTCAAGACAGAAATGGCCTGATTTATTCAGTTGCCAATTATATCTACAAGCTCATGGAATTGAGTCTGCAATGCAATAATATTATATCGATCCCAGGCTCCATGGGAGATTAAAGAAATGAAAAGAGAGAAGTGCAAACAAATTAGATTGCTGGAGAGGCACTAGGCAAGTTAGTCTACCAAATGGGTCCGGTCTCTACATCATCCCTGAGAACCACCCGTCAGTCGTATCTAACATTGAAACGACTGGCTATCAACCAGGATCGCTGGGTGCAGCCACACTTTCTACACAATACACACACACAGGCGCGCCTCTATAAAGTCGTTTTGTACAGGCGACCGACGGGAGGTATGTTTTGTCTGAAACGAACGTCGAATGCCCGCCGGAATTGAGCAGAATCTTCTTCCCTTTTTTCACGCCACCAACACCAGACCCCATAAATAATTCCACGTTGGCCCCCCCCAAATGATAGGCTGCCTCTTAATTTTATTTTCCATGGTGGGAGGTGAGTGGCTCTCTTAGAATAGAGACTCTATCTACCTGTACTACAAGTGCATTTTAATGTGACGGTGGCATCTAATCCTGAGGTGTTAGTGGAACTGCGTATACGTGTTAGGTTTGGAGATGAAGAGGTGGAAGTATGTATTGGTGTTTAAAGTGTATTTGAGGAGTATTTGTGTTTAGAGTGTATTGGTAAAGGAGGACGGTGGTAGGTGTGTATTTTTGTTTGGTATCAGCATAGATTTATTTTAAAAAAAATCTATCAATATACTGAAAAGGATCAAATTTTTCAAGTTTCAAACCTCTTTTTAAGAGTGGAAATGTTAGGTTCAAATCTAGATGAGATAGGGTATATATTTATATAGACTTTAGTAGGTAAGCACTGAGATACATATGGTATTTATTTACTACATTCAACATTAACCAAATAAACATACTTAGTTATTAATAGTGTGTAAGACAATTTTAAAAGCCTCCACTTCTACATGCTCACTCCAGTGTTAAAGTGAAAATGTGGGTTTGTGCGTGTGCATACATACGACATTAATCATTCTCATGGAAGTGAAGGTCTGTGTTTCTGCACACTATAATTCAATGTAATCATACATATATAACATTAATTAATTACAATACAAACATACATAAGTAATAATGCTATTCAAGGGTCATAATTTTTTACCAAACCTCCACCCTCACAAAGTGAAGATGTAGAATTGTGTTTTCATTGTAATCATAGATATAACATTAATTAATCACAATACAAAAACGTTATCCAAGGCTCATGAATTTTTAATTTTTAAGAAACCTCCACCCTCATAAGGTGGATGTGTGTTTGGGACATATATATGGCATTTATTCACTGCAATACACAACAAAACCATGCTAGATTAAAATATATTTTACAAATTAACATAGATTTATCATAACCCTTGATCTTATATATTACTAAGTTTAGAAAGTATTAAATATTAGTTAGAAGATGGGACCAAGAAGGATTTGTTGTAAGTTTTTAATATACGAAGGATCTTTTCGTTGTAATCATGTTCAGTGAAGTGAAGGTGTATTATTTTTTGCTTGGATATATACATATGGAATTTATTTAGAGTAATCATGCATGTGGTATTTATTCATTATGGTTAGCAACAAAATATGCATAGTTAGTTATTATGTGAGGGTCATTTTTTTTAAGAGAGGTCTCCATTCTTACAAGGTGAAAATGTGGATTTAGGTTTGGGACATAAATACCACATTTATTCATTACAATCCACAACAAAATGTTCATAGTTAGTAATAATATGAGAGATTAAAATCATTTTTACAAATTAATATATAATAATCATAACCCTTCATCTATTATTAAGTATAAAAAAGATTAAATATTATTTAGAAGATAGAGACTAAGAGAGATCTATTTTAAGTCCTCAAGGATTCACTCCATAGTAATATTCATCATTTATTTTCTATCTCTCAAAACTTATTTGTTTTCTATCTCCCAAAACTCTTTTGTTGAACTCATTTGTAATACATATTCTTAATTTTAAGAAATTATTATTTTCATTAGATGTCTTACTTACCTTTTTTTAACATTTTTTATACCTTATTTTATTTATATTGTTAATATGTCGTCCCAATATTTTATTATTATTGATAATTATCATAAGCCCCTTCTTTATTTTTCTTTAAAAACCAATTCAATATTGCTTATTCAATTCATGCTTAGACTAGTTTGGACTTTCTCCACCCTCCACCTTTTAAAATTCCCATACCCATAGCCATAGCCATAGCCATGGATAAATTAAAACACCATAAATACCTATACCCATAAGCATATTAAAATACCCTTCATGACTCACTTATTGCCACATGATATATTACTCAAGCATATCGGAATACCCTTAGTGCCTCACTTATTACCACATGATATACTAATGTGCTTTGAGTAATTTATAATCCCAAATTTAAATGGTTCAGTGTTAAGAGTATTAAGTTAACTAGTATACTGGCTATGCAACATACCATGATCATTATGTCAATAGAGGTTACCATAAAGGAGTGATGTATTCTACTAACATAATGGTTGATTGTTTTGCAAAATGAGTATATTTTCTTTACAAAAGTTCTCGTGCTCCTGATTAAGACATGTTGTATAGTGTTTGTGAAATAAAAATTATGTATACGCCAATCTTATAGCATCTTAAAATACCTTTTACAACAATAAAATCTCCTCTCCTTTAACATTTTAATATTCATAATTCATAATACACTATTAGATATTCAATTGTTTAAGCTGTCATATTTTATAACTTAACTGCATTATAAAAACAAGGAGAAAGTTATCATACTTCTACATTCCCTTATTAAAGATCATGCACAATGCTGGGCATTACATCATCTAATAACATCAATGAAGTTGGTTCTTTATCTTAGTTTGAATTATCTGAATTTAATTTATCCTCGTTTCATTCCAAGAGGAGAAACCAAGCATGGAGACTACCTATTGAGGGTTCGACTCATGAGCATGTGTCTCTACATTAGATTCGCGAGTGGGCAAGGTGAGATCATTGGTAGAAGTTTATATGATATTATCACAAAACTACTTTTAAAACAACATTTATGTTCGGCTTTGATTTCCACTTTTCAACATAATTTTATTACAAAACTCAAATTAGCATAAATACAAATATTCAAACAAAAACAATATTATATAAAACGAGCATAATAAACTTTGAATATATTAATGATAGCACCTTTAAGTACCATATTTATGATACAGCAAATTGACATGTCTTGTTATTTGTAACTTGTTAAATGTGATTGATTTTGAGTTAATAAAGTATATTATGATGATAATTTGTGATAGAATATTCTATCACTTTCATACTTGCAGTTTGAATGTCATATTTTGTAGGCCCTTTCTAACTTGTGACGCTTATCTATGTAATGTTACATGATATAGACTCAATTGTTTATCTTAGTTTCCTCCTAATGTTGAGGGCTGGATTATATATATTAATTGCGAGCCATTTTCATTAAATTGTTATATCAAGGAGTAGGACAAAATATCCCTAATAACATAGTGGAAAGTATCTAATCAATATAGTTATTAACAAAATTACAATCCATTCCATTTCCATTGAGATTAAAAAAAAGGTTATATGAAAGAGAATCTTTCTTCTAAAGCATATGTTATTTTCTTCTATCATCATAGATCACGTGATTAAGAAAGTGGTTTTGTCTTTTTCTTCCAAAATACGATTCATGTCATAAAATTTTCGTCTAGGATGCTTCCATCTAATGTCTAATCTGACCAAAAAAATGCTAAAATTTTATGATAAGATCGCCCGCATATGCTTTTGCATTTTTAAATTACAGTATATTTCAAGATCGACCGTCACAAAAGTGTCTAAGCTCGATAGAGTACGAATTATTAATGTGTGGGTCCCTAAACATTATATGGGTAATGGTAATTTGGGATTTGGGGGCTTTAAGCTTCAATTTCCAATGTTAGACATAGGATTTTATAGAAGGGGAGGAGAGGGGCATGTGGCATGTGGCTCACTCATTTTCTGCCGACAGAGATCTTAACCCCTGGCTTCTCAATCATTTGGGATACATATCTTAAAGACAAATACTTATATATATATTGAACATATACTTTACAATTTGTAATATACACATGGCCAGCAAAAGTTTACTAAATTAAATTGATGATAGATGTAGACATGGAGAAGAAACATGGACATACTATTTTTCGTCCTTTCTTGGTTGGCTTGGCACCTCTCATTAGCCCCACATTATAATATAATTATATAATATATGTAAATAGTATATGTTACATTGAACCTGTTTGCTTAGAGGAATCGCATGCATGCCTTTCTACCAACTTTGAAGTTGCTTTCTGCCTCATGTACATTGTGTCACAAAAGAATAATCATTCTAACTAACGTTTGCCTTGAGCAAATACATGTGTGTCCCACCAAGACACATGCTCAAGGAAAATACTCGAAGGTGGGGGATATATAACTATTTAATGCTTTAAATCTATTGTTTTTTCCTAAATATAATATAATATATATATATATATATATATATGTGAGAGAGGAGACTTTCACTTGATGCCATGCCATATATTAAATAATAATAAATAAAAGCCCATGTAACAACCATAACGCGTTTGTTTTAATATTTACTAATAAATAATTGACATGACTTAAAATCAACACAATAAATTAATTTTAGTGTCCCTAGTAATGTACGTACGAGTTTAAGTCGATTTCATTATTAACCTTAAACCATGTGTTTATTTCGTAAAATCAACCATATACCGCGTAAAAATTATGGAATTCTTTTAATAATAGGTTTTATTATTATTATTTCTATATATTCGAAGATAATATTCTATTTTTGTCTTTTATGGTTTCTTTATCCGAAACATGTTTTAGGTAAATACTTTAACCGATTGAGATAACTCGTACAACTAATATATCATTATTATTTGCTAAATTAAATTTCATAATAATAATGATAAAGTTTACGAGCAACCAAAGATTCGTAAATAACCTTAAATTCTATGAAATATATTAAGAGGTTAGCTACATTGACATATATATATCAACCAGACATTAAAATCAATCATCATCATGATAATAAATTTAGGATTTTTTATATTTAAATTAAATTAATTAAATTTTAAATAATTAATGAAGTTGTTTTAGATTTAGAATTGGTATTTACCAAACTTTATTATTAGAATAAATTAACCTTAATCTCATATTTATTAGATATTTAGAAGAAAAAAAACAATAACATTTAAAAACTTAAAAAAATATTTAAAAATATAATTATAATTATTTGTTTCATATATTATCAATTTTTTTAATATACTAAATTAACAATTGAAATATAGATTATATCTAACTCATTATAATGGATTTACTCAGAACAAATATGTTATGTAACTCATTATAATGGATTTACTCAGAACAAATATGTTATGTTAAAGAGGGAGTGGGTGATGATTTTATTTTCAAAATCATTAAAACTACATCTAATTAAAAATACAAATAATAAAATATATTATCATTTAATTCTATTTATTTATATAAATAATTATATTTTTTTCCAAAAAAATTGTATTTTTTATTTCAACAAAATTGAGAGTACAATCTAAAGGTGCTAAAAATTAAGCACAAAGTCGAGCAACTCGACATACCCACTATTGGGGCAAGTTACATAGTGTATCATAACACTTTTCACTATACAAGACCAATAATTACCACTTACATTCAAGTTACATTATAGTCCAAAATATCCTTTCGGATGCAACACTAATACAAAAAGTTATTAAGTATTGCATCTCAAATAAACACAAATAAAAAAAGTAGAGTTTTCAAGTCGAGGGGGATCCTAACCCTCACGATATTCGGTTAAGACCAACTTTTTAAAGTTCAAATAAAGATTCTTTAGACAACATGTCTACATGAGAGTTCAATTCCCTATAGACATGAGAATGGGATGAACCAGGGAACAAAGGAGATAATTCTCTTAATTTCGAGCAATTTGCGCTAGCTCTAAGCTAACAACCTAAAGCTTATCATTCATCCAATTGATCACCAAAGAAGAATCCATGAACAGTTGAACCCTCTCAGTATTATTATCTTTTGTACACCCCAAAAGGAGAAACAAATACTTAAATTCACCTTCTTTGTTTGTTCCTTTCCCAAGATTGGCCATACCTATCCAATAGTGGTTGTCCATCAAATGTAGAATGAATCTCGAGCCAACCAAGTGATATGGCCCCTAACAGGCCCCATTAAAAAACAGGGATAATCTGTGTTGATAACCATATTAGAGAAAACCCTTCGCACTTTATTATTACTCCCATGTCTATACAAATGTAGAAGATTGAGGACATGAGAGACTATGTGAGGTTGTGAGAGATTGCTTCATTCCCTATCATCTAGATACCCCAATTTATTAATATTGTAAAATATTGAAATTCCTTCATTGCAACTTAAAGCAAAAATTTCAAAAGTTGTCTTGCAAGCAAGGCTAATTCCATAGATGTCCCAACTCCAAGTGACCTTCAATTTCTTGCCAAACCTTTTTAGTGACCTTACATGTAAAAAATAGATGTTCGATGTATTCAGTCTTCTAAACATAGTAAACAAATGCCTAGACCAACTAAAGCTCTCTTATGTAGATAATCCTATGTTAAAATAAATTTATTTAGAACCAACCAAAATAATAACAATTTGTTGGGAGGAGGTTTTATCTTCCAAATTTTACTGGAATACCAAGCATCCTCAACCATACTTGGATCCTAAAGAGCTAGGTATCACAATTTTGCAGTGTATAATCCACCCGAGTTGCCAAATTTCCAAACTACCTCACCATCTTCATCTCTTAATATGATGTGACTAGAATTGAGATCTAAGAGAAATGTATTCCATCTCTTAGCTTTGGTTCCCCCTTAAACCTCAAACCCTGGGCTTGTAACCAACCTTGAGTCTAGATTGTCGTGGTAACACGATCCAAACTTTTTTTAAAAGTACACTTGCCCCCTTCTCGTAATTTTCTAACCATATCTTTTGGAATAATAACATTTACCTGACACCCAACTATAACATCCATCCCAAGTCTAACCTAAGTCCCCAAACCTTTTCCATTCTAAGAATGGACCTAGGGTTGGGAATTACCAGAGTCAATCTTTTCCACTGATTTGAGACCCCTACAATAATTTTATGACGACATCTTATCCAATCCAAAATCAAACTCTACTTAATGTATTTTGAAGTAAAGACACACCTCCATAAGTTTTCCTTTGAAATGAAAACCCACAAAGATCTAGCATCCAAAACCTTCCCAAAATTAGAAATTTGCTTAAGGCCCTAGCCACCTTGACTTTTGGGACTAGACAAAATTTTCCAACTCACTAGATGTGAATCCATGTACTCATCACACTTCTTCCATATATAATGATAATTTTTTTTCTTATTTAGTATACCCTTGGATATAAGGGCCAAAAGATGTTAGCAGACCAGTATTTCCTCTATTATAAACTTGATAAGTGCTAACCCTCCTCCCATTGAAATCCATATATTACACTAGAATTAATTTTTACTCTTTTGGAAAGAAGCCATTTCCAAACCTTGATATCATATCCATTCATCTTGAGAGAATAACCCAATTTTTTGGCACATTCTTCAAATCAAAAGATTTAGAATCGAATATATTTTCCATCTCATGCCAAACTTGATCATCAACTAATGGGAAGTAGATTGTTGACTTCTCTAAATTGATTATCAGTATTGTAGTTGCACTAAACTATTCAAGTAGTTCTTTTATTAGTAGACACTCAAAAAATAAGCAATAATAGAACAATAGGAAATCGTCCACAAAAAGTAGATGAGTTAGTTATTCATGGACAATTTTCAATCCTTTGATCTTATTTTCTCTCTCAGTTTCCAAAAAATCTCTACTTGACCTTCTTATACTAACAGGAACAAATAGGGAGAGAGGGCATCCTTGTCATAATCCACAAGAAAGAGTGAATAAATCTAATCCCAATTCATTAACTAAGGCCATAAAGGAAACCATAGTGACACAACCCATAAACCATTTTACCAGCAACAAGATGATAAAACCCATCAACAAAAATACTAATAAAAAACACCGTGAAGAGACATGATCATATGCTTTTGAAAGATCCAATTTAATAACCGCATCCATAATTTTTTTGGTCTTCCTAGAATGCAGTCCTTCTTGAGCTAATCCAATCCATTCATTAATTATTCTTCCTTTGAGAAATCCAAACTACTCACATGAAATAACCTTTGATAAAAATAGGTTTCAATCTCATCGCAATCACCTTGGACAATATTTTGTACATGCAATTGCATAATAAAATAGGTCTAAAATCATCAAAGGAAGAAGGAGATTGACCTTTGATATTAAATCAATAAACATTGAGTTTAAGATTTATGGAATTCTTCATGTATGACATAATTCTTTAGCAGTGCACAAAATACCATCTCCAATCACATCGAAAAAGTATTCAAAGAATTATGTTGACCGCCCATATAGGCTAGGATTCCTTTCCTTCTTAAAAGATTGAATGATTGTAACAATTTCCTCCTTATTCATAGCCATTAAGAGATATTCAATTTCCACCTCCTCTAATAGTCTAAGGAATAAATCCATAAGTTGTAATGTCTTATTGATCTCTTAATAACTTGTCTCTTTAAAAAGTTCATTGAAGTGAGAAACACGCAGATTCACAAAACCTCTAACCTTATGGTTTCTCAAATCCTTAAGTTCCCAGATGGTGTTTTTATTTTTCCTATAATTAGAAAAAATATGAAAAAATGGTATTACTATCACAAGTTTCAATCTATGTAGAACGACTCTTTAGTTTCCAGACTCTTTCTTCATCCAGAAGAATATTGAACCACTATTGTTTCAAAGTTATAATACAATCCAAATCCTCCTAAGAGACCTCTCCCACTAGAGTCTAACTAGAAAGGTATTCAATCCTTTGTTCAGTCTGCTTCAGATATTGACATTTTGAGTTTTCCTTTCTCTTTCCTAAGATAATACCTTAGTCTTCAATAATTTAAGAGATTTTGTTATTTGTTCATAGGCCATAATCCCTACAGATTTATTAACATGCACCTAATTATCCTTAAATAGAGCTCGAAATCTGTCTTCTTCGAGCCAATGGGGATTATACTTGAAAGGAGCACCAGACTTATTTTCCCCTTTATCAATACCCAATTAAATAGGAAAATAATCTAAAAAATCCATCGAACCCACCCAAGTCCTGAACCTCTCCCTTTAGAGATCAAAGTTTAATTCACTATAAATATGTCCGAACTTTTAAAGATATTAGTAGGTTTCACTCTATTATTTTTCCAAGTTGGTTCTAATTGAATAGGATCCAAATATACCCATCATGTGGATTAAAATTTTTCCACAAAGTAATTAGCAAGTGTATCTTATCTAGTGAAGACCCCCCAAATACCATCACGAATGAGTGTTAGGTTAAGGTCCCCACCAAAGATTAAATTATTATAATGCATGACTGATAGTGAACATACATCATTCCAAAATTACTCTCTTCCAAGATAGGGAGCATATAGATTTAGCACGTGGATAGGGAATCCAATATGCTTTCTATGTACCTCTTTAAAAATCCATGAAACGACAACAAAGATATTTAAGAAAACATAATTAGAATTAAAACCTGTAATGACACCTCTAGAAAACCGCACTGAATCATTTCGAATGAAGTCCCACCCATGAAATTTTTTTCTTAACTCTACTATGAATCCATCACAAGGACCCATAGTTTACTATAAAAAGAAAACATCAATCTTCACTAACTCTATTAATATTTTGAGGGGAAGTTGCCCCCCCACCAAGGCCCTAAACATTAACATATAATATCTTCATTCTGAAACCACCTTTGGGGTTGTCTTTTCTCTAAGAACCCTAGTAATTACATGTTGTTTACATTGAAATACTTCCCTTGTTTCTTTCTCTTGTGCAATTTTAATGGACTATTTTTTCCCCACTCTCAATTCTCCTTCCTTATGCATATCACACCTCATCCCTCCCAAAAAACCCATGGCTTATGTGGTGCTTCTAGACCTTAGTTAATAAGGGTCAATTCTACTCATGGAAGAAAGAGAATATGAGGAGTGAGAATCCCAAACAACCAAGGACCAAGAGTGATTGTGATCATCATCATATACTATTCTTTATAAACTATATTTTTCATTATACATAATGACAATTTTCCCGACCACAAAGGAATCTTTCATAATTTGAGACTAGACCTTTCTATTTGGACTTTTATATGAACATTGAGGACTACTAAAACTTAAGGTTTGTGGAGGAATAATTAAATTACCCAAGAAATTAGTAGGAGAGGTCCCCTTGAGTCACATGTTCTCTAAATTCTTCCATTAGGCCTCCAAAATATCCCAATCCTTTAACGTTTGAGCTGCGAGAACTCATCTTGATCCATGTTTCTAAGAGTTAGTAATGAGAGGAATCATCACATCCCTAATCAACATTTCTAGATTATTTTGTAACACTACATCAGGATCACCTACAATAGTAGCTCCACCTTCCTGTCACTGACAAAGAACTTGATGATTACTTATGGGAAAGGCAACAGTTTCCCTAAAACTAAGACATGAAACCCCTGGTATGAAGTAATGACCTATGAACCCTTCAAATTACACTAAATACAAAACCCTTGCTCCTATTCTCCTCCCCTTCTCTTTGTAAAGTTCAAGAAGCAATCTTCCAGTATGTGACCCACTTTGTGAAAATGGACACACACATAAAAAGGGGATGTTAATATAATCTAAAATAAGAACATAGTATTTGTCCCCCACACCAAATTGAGGGTTTCATATAACCCCTATCACACATTCATCTCTACTAAAATGCAAGCCACCAACAAACCCTAACTGTTCTTGTATCTCTTGTTGACCCTTGTTTTGTCATCGTTTTCGATTAATAATTTACATGTTTGACATATGTTTTGTCACCTTTTTGGCATATTTTCTGTCATGCAGTTCACTATTCAGTCTCAGGTATGATTATATTTTGGGTTTATGCAAGTTATGGTTTATTTATATTATTTCATGATTTTATTGGTTAAATTCGATGATATTTGATGATATGCTAACATATGAAATCGTTATTGCATATATTAGTTTTCAGTGAGACAATTAACAAACCATGCATCCATTCTAGATACATGTAGAGCATATCTAGCTCACTGCACAGCTCACCATTCAGTCCGTCTAGCTAATCGCGCGCTGGTATTGATAGATTCCCAAGAGTTAAAAGTATGGAACGGTCTGTAAACTGCTTGTTGTCCACGTACCAGAGTGATATCATGATCCCCTTTCTGGAATATTGCTAGCATGATGCCTCTGCATGACACCTTGACATTAGCCATGCCAAAGTAGAGCCCGTATGCCACATCACGTGCCTTAAGGAAACCATTTCGCGAAGAAGGAGGAAAATGTTATGTGTTGGTTATTCGTTTAGTTATCTATCATAATGGTTGACTTATCTTAAGAGCAGTGGACCACTGAAAGGGTTGACTTGCTCACCTTTTGTAAAACATCGTATATATAAACGCTGCTATGTGAAAGGAGGTTAATCTTGAAGTTTGTTAGACGTTTTATACATGTAATCTTCCGGTTCCAGAAACTTTGTAATACTTTGCTCCAATTTAATGGAAGTTATGCTTATGCTGTGCATGATCGTGTCTTAGTAGCATTTACCAAGTCATCCCTCTAATTGTTGGGAGGGCACCTCATCAACTAGAAATTTCCATTCCTGTGTATTTTTCGTTATTCCTTCTTTTTGCAATTAGCATAGTTTTATCTGTAATTTGTTTATGCAATTTAGTTACTGAAATTGTTCATGTTATTTGTTTCCTGTAGCTTACACTTTGATATGATACTGTTAATGTAGTTTCCTTTCATGATTTAAGCAACCGGTTGTGCACAAATTTGCTTTCAATTTCTTTTTCAAGTATTTCTAGTTTACAGCTTGGTTTATGCTGATAAAATAGATTGCTTTGATATTTACAGTAGGTTCAATTATGTTTCTTTCTATTTTTTTATGAATTCGTTCAGTTATATTCCGGCTTATTTACTAATGCAATAGATTAAAATGTCTTTTAATCATGAATTGAATTTAAGTCATTTTATAGATTGAATTTAATCATTACATAGGTTTAATTTCTATTCTTTACATTTTAGTATCATGTGCATGGATCAGTTGACCTCAAAATCATTTAGATTAATTATTTCTTGACATTTTAGTGCTTTTGCGTGCAGACTGTCATTCAGACAACATGTTCTATCTCTCATCCATACCTTTGTTCCAGTCTGTTATCCAACCTGTCATTCAACCCTTAGCACTTTTAATCTGTTTTAAGCCTATTTCTTTAGTTTTTTTATTATGTTTTGATAAGTGGTAGTTAGATAATGGTTGTGTCTCTTCGTATAGTCTCATGTTAGATTGTTTAAAATACTTATTAGATTTTATTCTTAGTTATTGCTTCTTGTCATCCTATGTTTAGAATTATGTGATGCATTTTGGTTTATTATATTTCTTTGTAAGTATACCTTTGACTTGGATTGATTTCACTCTTTTATATAGTCTAGGGTTAGATATGTCAATGTTAGGAAACTATGTAAATAGCTCATAAGTAGTAGGATCCATTCCTTCTAACTAGTTAATTACCAACGAAACCTATAGAATAGGATTAAAAATCATCTTTATTAAGTTTTATGCTTGCTCTTCTTTGTTAAGTTTCCTACTTGTTTATAAGTTAGGTTTATCTTTTTTGTAGTCTTGTTCCATATTTTGCAATTTAGGAGTTAGTTACTTATGAAATAAACCATCATGTTTACTATAAATTGCAATTGGACGTTTCTTAGTTTGCATATCTTTGTAGAGATTAAATTAGACTTGATTCCATTTAGTTTCTACACTTCCTTTGAAAATCACATTGACACCTCTCCTGCTCTTATTCCAATCACAGTGAATGCTTATCCTCAAAATAACCAAGGAGAGTGGAACTAAATGGTTTGGTTTAAACTATTATGTACATTTGGTAGTTGCATGTATAGTCCTTCTTAAATGCATACCCAGTTGTTGCAATTTTATACAATTCATCTTTAAAGTTGTTTAGCAATTAAAATAATTCTTCTCATATAGAATAGTTTATTATCATAGAATAACATTGTCTATATTTTTATCTCACTCGGTTTTTCATTTTGAAAGATCTTTCGATCTTTTGTTTGTCAAAAATATCTCCACGACACCATAGGAATCCCTCTACCTTTGCATATATTTTGTGTCAACTCTAAGCTTACCAACCCCGGTCGATAATTAAATATTAGGTGAATTAATCAAGACGATATTTTGCCAAACATTTTGGCACCGTTGCCGGGGAGTTGTTCTTTAAGGTAGAATAGATATGAAATTTAGTAATAGGTTGGTGGCAGGGGAGCGATAAGACGAGAGGTAAGAACCTGTGCATCTGTTATAACAGGCGTCCCCAAATCGAGTAGTAGTAGTAGTAGTATAGTTTTTTATTTAGTTTTTATAAACAAACTTAGATTCGTTAAGATAGTAAAAATTTCCTATTAATCTTTACGAGGGACATAATACTCCAACCATTAACTCATTGGAAAGGCATCGAAAAAAAACACCTATAGGGAGTAGTTCTGCTCGAAACATAAAGAGACTCTTTTGGGAGATGTTATAGGGGAATCCATAGAAGGAGAAGAGATCCTGGCAGGAGGTCCTGAGGGCCTCATCCCTAAAAAAGTGTAATAGGACTAACCATTGGGAACCCTTAAAACTTCCACTAGTTACAAAACCAAATAATACAACTTTTTCACTAATAGGGGAAGCCAAAATTCACTAGTTTTGTCAATCCTTCCTAGGTGAAATCTCTCTTTGGACACTCAATAAACATAGTAATCTCATAAATTGAAACATCCACAGTAGCATCTACCATCCCTATAAGACTCATGGTTGATTGGAGGAAGATATCTCCTGGAAACGAACATTGGGATGCCCCATTCTCACCTTGAAAGAAACCTTCTAGGTATACTCACTTTATAAACCAAACTTACATGAAGACACAGGAAGAATAACGGGCAGCAAAGAGCATCTTCTGTCCAAAATATAAGACTAAACATTCCCAACAAGAATGTCCATTAAACAAAATTTCTGTATGTCACATTTGTACGAGACATCATGTTTTTCCCCAAGGGATCAAGGTGGACCCTACCAAGATAGAAGTAACCATTGGCCTTCCCTCTCAAAAAAATCTTCCTCCTCCTGATTCTTATAGGTATTTTGGGTCATCATCACTTGTATATATGTAAATATGTGTGTATTTCTTTGAATAAATAAGAGTCATTTCTAATAATTTGTTTACAAGGGACTTTTTTTCTATAATGTTATATATGTTTTCAAGAATAAAATAAATCATCTAACAAGTGGTTTTGCATTTTGGTTACAAATGGTTCTTTCTATTTCTATAAGCAGCTCATGAGATATTACCTAAAAAAGGAAGTGCTCTAAAAACACTCAAAATATATCTTAACTTTGAAGTTTTATAATTCTTGTATATCATTTTCAACCACTTATTCTATGATTTTGTTATGCTTTATATATGGTGTGTTGATTCAGACATGGACATTCCCGATTATTTGAACAGTTGCTTGAAATAATTACTTTAGTCATCATGTTCTTTAGAATTTCCATACCTATGGACTACTATTTTATCCTATATTCGTCATCAAAACTTGTATCTTTAGAATTTTTGTGGTAACCCAAAAGTAAGTAAATATTTTGCCACTGGGGAACATAACTTATCTTTTATGAAGAAGATAGACCAAAAGGTCAAAGAACAACTTTAAGTTATTCTCTTTTGACATGATATATAGTTAATTCCATTTTATGAATTTTTTTATATAATATGAATTATGTGTTTAGCAGGCTTAACACGCTCCAGTACCAACTGACTTCCATATACTCCAAAATCATTCTACGAAGCAAACCCGTCGGGGTACTGAATAGACCTACTGGAAGCGGGTCAATGCTAAGCAACATCCTAAAAAAAAAGGGAAGCTCGGTAAATGAAATTAAATCCATCGAGTTACTAAACATGCTCGCTGGAAGTGGGGCTATGCTTGCATGGTACCAAGATAAACCCGCGAGGGTACTGAACAGGATCGCTAGTAGTGGGACAATATCAGGTAAAAGAGATCTAGTTAATGCACCACTATGCACATGGTTCGGGAAAAAATGATAATAAACCAGAATACATATAAATATATGTTTAGGCCTATTCTTTATGATGTCATTAGAGAATGACTGTAAGTTGGACTTGGATCCGAAAATCTAAATTCAATCAACACCTAGGATATGATTATCCTAGATATGGGACCCATAGCTGTAAAATCTCACAAACTGAGGGTGAACTCAAAAATTCTTGAGATGACAAGATATCCTTTCAATAAGGCATGGATGACTAGTTTTTCCTATGGCATTTTTCAATTATATTCTCATCGTTTATATGATCTTCTTCAACACTGTTAATTTTGATAAATATAAATATTTGAATCATTTTTACTTATTAGTTAGTTTTCTTTTCCTTGAAAAAAATCACAACAACATGATTGAAATTTTATTAATTTATTTTGAAATTACTTAGTTTTCTTGTATGGCTTGCGGACATGCCATATCTTTGGTTTAGGGGAGGATTAGACTGTCTGTCTTTAATTTTCTAAATTATTTATAAAAGACTTATTTTTCTTTATGACAAAATTTTTGCAGGATAATGTAAACATCGAAGCTGGTCTTAAAATCCTAGAGGAATAAGGGAGAGCGCAATTAAAAGATCAAGAGAATTGTTTCATATGACTTTTTTGTGGACTGGAAGCCTAGAAAAATCCATGATTAGCAGCAATCTAATCCAGAAAAGCTTATTTTTATAGAAATCTATATGAAGGATCATATGAAGGGTCAAATGATGATCTAAATAAAAAATGTGATATTTTAGCACCTATGGTTAAGTGTTAGCTTAATTTTGTTTAGGAAAAAAACTTAGTCATATCATTAGAGGCACATCCACAACATCGATATATGATGTAAGTATGGTTTATATCTAATACGATATCATATTACTTCCATATGGGTGCGATTTGATCTTAGGGTACTTCCAAATCATCATTACACTGCCATCACCCCTATCCTATTTTCCACTCGCACGCATAAGCTAACAAATAGTCGACCCTCTTGTTAAATCAAGGTTATAGTTATGAATATGGTTTATACATTTGTATCATTAGAGGAAATTTCACCTCAAAATGGGCCTCCTAAAAAAATTAATAAAATAATAGTTAAAATAATAAAATAATATTTATTAATTTTGGAGGAAGAAAAGAAAAAACTATTTTTTTGTTTGTATTTTCGACATATCTCCCCGTTTTTTTACTCAAATTTTGATCAGGAGAGCTCGTTGGATGTGGAATTAAATTCCGCATCCAATGAGTATCCACTGGGCATACTTTTGATGGACCCCGCTACCCGAAAAACAAGAAATACCTGAAAAAACGTGATGATGGTGTCATCATCACGTTTTTCAGGTATTTCTTGTTTTTCGGGTAGCGGGGTCCGTCAAAAGTATGCCCAGTGGATACTCGTTGGATGCGGAATTTAATTCTGCATCCAACAAGCTCTCCCGATCGAAATTTGAGTAAAAAAACGGGGAGATATGCCGAAAAAACAAACAAAAGAAGTAGTTTTTTTTATGATACCTATCTCCAAATTTACATTAAAAAAGTGTTTAAGACCTATATGGTATTTCAAATTTAAAGAAATTTCATTGGCTAACACATGATGACATGGAATTTGAGTTAACGTTAAAAGGCCCATTTTGAGTTCAAATTTCCTCTAATGTAAGTTAAATTTTCAACCATCCAAAGTTTACTTTAGACAAGGTTGAACTAGTTAAAACTTTAGAAACTCATTAAATTACACGTTTTTGATGGCACATGTTTCAAAGATTTCCATAATGGCATGATCGTCTAAACATTCCAATATGTTTGCGTGATCATTTGACAGGTTGAATGAGGCACGTTTTAAATCAACAATGTATGAATCGTTTCCCCATTCCATCGTTTTCACTGACCGTTACCACTATAGAGTCTGTTAGTTACCTTTCCCCCATACTTTGCAAACTCTATATGTTAGTCTTTCCTTAACCATGCCAAATCGTTTCGAACCTGAGAGATACCAATACTTATTCCAGTTGCCAGAGTTCAGAGAATTTCGAGATGTATTTTTACGCGCTGGTTGGAACCCATTTCTTCATCTGCTGTAAGGGTATGATGAGGAAATCTCACTACTTTTTGCGATGGGATTCGATGGAAAGAAGGAAAAGGTTGGACATATTGTCTTCCCAGTTACTGAGGAATCAATCGCGCTCGTAACCAATACTCCAAGAGAAGGAGATTGATGGCACAAGAACTGGTTTGTTCCGCAGGCATCTCATAACTTTCCCCTTAACCCTGATTTTAGACATGTGGCGAGAAGAAAGGGTTTTCATCGTAGTTTGATAAAACCTGAGTACCTTAATCCTTTGATGGTCATCATCCATTTGATTACTTGTGAAGGTAATTTTAGCATCTTTAAGTCCCGTCATCTCCGTTTGTTAGCTCATTTTGTTGATAAAAAATGTCTCAATTTCCCTTTATTTTTTCTTAGGAGCCTGGAAAAGATGTCAAACTATCAAGAAAGAATATTGTTAACCCCAAGGGCATCCTATACCATCATAGTTTGATTAAGCTATTAATTTTATATAAGCTTAAAGAGCGGAATCAACCCTGGGATACCTTCATATTCAAAGTTCTTAACCCCCATTTAAATATTAGAAAATGCCCTCGACATCTTCATCGTCAAGAATCCAGTCCATCCCCATCGTCAGAGAATAAAAGCTCCAATGTTGTCCATATCCATGATGAAAAATTGGAGGCAAGTCCATCCACTCACTCTATCCCTGTATCTGCTGAATTTTTACCCCTGTCATGACCTTGCACTAGAGATCAAAAGGAAAAGTTTGTTCAGTCTATGGTTCAATGTGCTATCCAGATAAGTTTTTAAGATAGTGTGACCAAATTAATAAAACCTGACATCACCTTTCTGATCACCTTGGATAGTGTTTCCGCTAAAATGCTTGAAGATGATGATCATGAGACCATCCCTGCACCTGTTCATTAAACCGTTTCTACACTTATTAAGGATTTGGGTCCTGAAATACAAATTCTGGCCATTGATCTTGAAGTACCATCCAAGGAGATGAGTCCTCCACAAGACTCTAATCATCCTGCAGAGCCATCTACGCTGCATCAACCAACAATAAATCAGTTAACTCAAGAGTTGGTTCAATCAACAAAGAGAAATGAAGGATATGTCAAGTTGATCGCAAAGCTTCAAGATGAGAACAAGGAGTTGCAGTTGCAGGTCAAAAAAATTGAGGAACTCCACAAGGTCATCAGTTTGTCACAGAGGACTCAACAAGAGAGACTTAATCTTTTAAAATCACAGGCCAAGAGATTGAAATTTAAATCACCTGCTTCATCAAATTCGAAGGCATCTACTAACGCGGCTCTGCCTTCTTCCTAATGCCATTTTTCATTTTGACTAGTGGGACCTGGCGTTCCTTCGGTTTGGGGGAATGTTGAAACTCGTTTTGTCATCATTTTTGGCTAATAATTTACATGTTTGACATATGATTTGTCACCTTTTTGGCATATTTTCTGCCATGCAGTTCACTATTCAGTCTCAGGTACATTAGCAATTGCTTGGAGGTTAATTTTTTTATTTAAATCCTCAATTAGTCTGGTCTTGATCTATGCCATTGTCTTCTGTCGATTCCCTGTCGGTACTTGTACAAACTTCATGTACCAATCCAATTCTCGGCCTTGAAAGGTTGTTGCTAGTTGTCTTTTCTTAATGTCCTCATCTTGTATTTTCTTCACAGTCCATACTGCTTCACAGAGGAACCAATAATATTTAGGATCTTCAGTCCCATTCCCATGGAACAAGGATAGATTTATGTCATCACCCTCCATTTTGGGTATTCTTTCCGTATTCACTGATTTGCTACTATTACTCATGTGGTGACACATAAGACAATCTTGCGATGATCTGGTGTTTCTTCTTCCTAAATTTGGCATAGTGTACATAGGTGTAGGTACATTGTTTCTTTAGGTCAGTCCTTCCTTGGGCTCGACTATAGCCTGGTCATCTCCTTCATCACTATAGTGTTTCTTAGTCCCTTGTGGTATCCTCTAGTAGCTTCTTATTCCAGTCATACCAGGAATCTCCTTAGTCCTTCACCTCTTTTATTGACAGAACCTCACCCCACTTCACAAAAGGCCACACTCTTCCTCGAATTCCCTCATAGTATCATTATAACTTTCATCCATCTACCCTGTATTGTTCCATCAAAACCTCTTCTTCGCAGTACCAATGACCTCCACACACCATATCTTTACTCGTTGAAGTTCATCTTTAGTATTCCCTTTTTTTCATATAAGCATCTTAATCCACAATTGTAAGGACAATAGAAACCTCCCTCTTGGTTGCTTGAATAATTCCTTCTTTGCGTCATTGTAGGACTTGACTATGTTGACAACAAACTCAGTGATATATCCTTTCAAAATATTGTCTATCCACACTTCGACAACTCTTGAATATTTTTTTTTTACCCATTGCAACCACTGGATTCATTTAGGAGTCAACTGATTAGGTTTGCCTCCTTGGAAGTTCCTTTTCTGGAAAGTGAGTTACACAAAAAACTCATACAATATTATTAAAAACTCAATGAATAATATTTTTTGAACATCAGAGTAGATATATCTTCCCAGCCACTCTTCTGTCGACAATCAGGATTTATGGTTTTCTTCTGTTGCGAACTCTTGGGCCTTCTAATCGAATCAATCCAAGATATCCAGTTTCATCAAATGCCACAACATGTCCTCTTTTTCCTCGCACTATGGTACTGAAAATAGAACCATTTGTTGAAACACTTCAGTCAATAAGGTTTCACCCCATATGTCTGTCGACACCCTTCGACGCAATCTCCATAAACACCAGCCCAGATAGGTTCTACCGTATCGAGCAACACCTGCAAAGAAGATGCAGTCTCACCCAAGATGTTAGAGGGAGGGCTACAAGAACCACATTTCTATAGAAGGAAGAGGCCTTGCACACTATGTATTATTGTATCACAGTATCATTAAGAGACTAATGGGTTTACAAACATCATTCATGAGATCTAACTATCATCATTTGCAGTAAATTCCAATATCACATCAACATAATTCAGATCAACTTCACAAAGACATCCACATATATAAATCCAATAAACACATCAAGAATTCACATCATTTAGACATGGAAAATATCAAATATTGCGCCATTGCATATTCAACAAAGAAAAATACAGGAATTCCATCCTCAACATTCTTCTTATATTAGCTTCAAAATATCATAAAAAATCCCTTGGTCGAAAGCCTCAGACCAAAAACTCATTCATCCATAGATCGCATACAAGCAAGTTAAATCCATCAATTACAAGTGATAATTTGTTGACTCTACTCCTAATTCTATCTATAGGCTTGCACATTTACAAAATGATCCACATAATCCAAATCTCTAACTACTTTGGACCAACACTTTTAACTAATGTGACCAAACTGACCATACTTTTCGGTATCTTTCTCTTGCACAATTGACTTTTCCACTTGTCAATATCATCCTTGTCACACCTTGCGCATCTGATCCTCCTTCCAACATGCAGGAGGAAAGAAGACACAAGAATAAATCCAAGATTAAAACTAGGATCTGAATGGTGATCAAGTTAAAAGGTAAGTTTTTACCTAAAGATTAAGAGTTTATTTTGTTCATAAAGATGAAAACTTTAAGACAAAAATTAATTACTGTGAAATAATAGACATAGTAGTTTTATAAGATAAATATTAAAAGGAACATAGAAGACACTCCTGAAATAGTTGCTAGGTATTCCAATGGACTGAGATTTGATATATAGGATGAAATAAATTTGTTTTCATTATGAACTATTGATGATACATATCAACTAGAATTGAAGGATGAAGAGAAATTGGCTAGAAATCAAAGCCATAGAAACAAGGGAAATAATTCTGTTAGAGGAAGAGGGCATACTAGTGGCACAGAAAAGTTCAGTCTTCTAAAGGGGAAGAGAGAGGTTCATGAAGTCAACCAGCAAAAGGAAGTGCTTTTAGAGGAAGAATATTGTTCTTTAGAGGCCAAGGTAGAGGTAGATACTATCAAGTCAGATGTTACACATGTGGTAAGATATGCCATATGTCATGGGTCTATCTAGAGAATTCTACAGGGAAACGAAATGCACAAATTGTTCAAGCTGAAAATGAACATATGGAGGAATAACAACATGCTAAAGTTCTGAAAACCAGGGAAGCATTGTTGACAAAAAGAGTGTTATTGAAGAAAAATATACAAATGTATGAACCATCTCAGCTGAAGAACTTGTTCTAGAAAATGTGTAAGGAAAAAGGTAAGTGTTACAAGTTAATAATTGGTGATGGAAGCACTATTAATTTGGTTTATGTAGAAATGGTGGACAATTTGGGATTGGAAAGGATTCCATATCCTAATCCCTAAATGTTTTCTTAGTTGAAGAAAGATCATTAGGTGTTGGTTAATGAACAATGAAAGGTGGAGTTTCAAAATGTAGGGTATAAGGAACAAGTATTATGTGATATTATTCCAATGGATGTTTTCCATTTTCTATTAGAAAGGCCTTGGAAATACGATAGAAGTGTAAGCTATGATGGAAGAAATAGTACTTGTACTTTTGAGAAGGATGGAACAAAGCATACCCTCATACCTTTTAAAGATGAACATGTTGAAGAACAAATCAGTCCAAAGCTGTCACTGATTGGTGGAAAAGAAGTCTCAAATCAAATTAAGGAAGAAGAGGTAAGTTTCACTTTGATTGTAAAGCCTAGAGTTGTTTTAACAAATACAAGGTTGAATGATTTGTCGATTTAAATAAATAAATTATTGGATGAGTATGTTGACATTGTGGTATTTTATTTTCCAAATGAATTTTTACCCATTTGAAGCATAAGTAACCACATATATTTGATTCCTAGAGCAAGCCTACCAAACAAAGAAACCTATAGAAATACCCCAACTGAAAATGAAGAAATCAAGAAGAAAGTGAAACAATTATTGGATAAAGGATTGGTCAAAGAGAGCTTGAGGCCATTTGTTGTACCTACAGTGTTGAGCCCCCCAAAAGGTAGAGAGTGGAGAATGTGTACCGATTCTATAGCTATCAACAAGACCGCTATTAGGTATATTTCCTCTACTATGTATTGATGATTTGATGGATTGTTTGAGTGGTGCTAAATATTCTTCAAATATTTATGTAAAAAGAACATATCATCATATTAGGATAAGGGAAGGAGATGAATGGAAAAAAATTCAAAACTAATGATGGAATGTATGAGTGGTTAGTCATTCCTTTTGGTTTGACTAAAGAACCTAGTCCATTCATGAGACTTGTTGACACAAGTCTAGTCGATAGGGGCCCACTCTCTATTGACACCCAAACCACTGTGATCTTCATAAGCACTGACTTAGACAAGTTTCACCTTATATGGAAACACCTGCAGAGTGGATGAAGTATCACCCAAGATGTTCAAGGGAGAGATGTCATAACCAAGTTTCCGCAGTATGAAGGAGACCATGTATCTCTTGATTAACTTAGCACAAATTTTGTTCTATATATCTATCCATTCAACTTATGCATTAACAAAATTATATCACCATTCAACATATGTCATTATCATACTGGAATCACAGCAAAACCATCGATGCACAAACATATATAACAGTATAACATAGTTTAAATAAGAAAACCATCACATCATTTACAGATCCATATCATAGATACACATCACATTCATAATTGAATCGTAGAAAACAAGAAAACAAGAAAATAGGAAAAGAAACAATGATTATGCTCAACCTCCGTCATGTCATATTAGTCTTCACAACAAAATACAAAGTATCCAAAACAGTTCTCCTGCTCACATAAATATCTCAAAATCAAAAGTATGTGCAAGAAATAAAAAGTGTCCAAGCATTTCTTAAGATCTCTATCTACGAAGAAGAAGAAGAAGAAGAAGACTTAACATTTTCAATTCTACATCTACTTATAGTCTTGCGCTTTTATAATGATGGTACACTTACCAAAATTACTAACTACTTCTTAACAAACTCTAGAAAAGAACGACCACAATCTGCATAATGTGGTCCAAAATGACCAAAAATACATAAAATAACATTATTCCGACTTGTGCTCCGTTTTGCACCTTGCATGACATCTTGGAACTTCCACAACATCCATGATGTTGCACGGCTATCTTACCCCGAAAACTCCTTCCAACAAGCCCCCAACACAAACTTGTGGCTCCACCTCAAGCCACGTCTGCTGGACATGGTGTATTTACTGATCTTCTACTTAAAGTTGTCGTACTACTGAGTGATCTCCTTGAATTTCTCTTTGACTCTCTTAGTGATCTCCCGAATTCCTGTCAAATAAAGTTCTAATAGATGCTCAACCATATTATCAGCAACCTCCTTTTTTCTTTCCTGAACTGTATGTAGCACAAAAAATATCTTAATATAAAGTTGCACTCTGATATATTGGAACTCATCTAGCTGTGTACTACACCTCTGTTGATGCTCCCTGGATTTTGAAATGCACTGTTGCAACTCCTTCATCTCCACAGACTTGGTGATCTAAACAATTGGTGGCAGTGCTTTTAGTGACATCTTCAGTGTTTCCAGCTGCCCCTCTACCTCTTGCAACTGCTTGTTCATTTTCTCCAATTGTGTGTCCTGGACTACGCTACCCCAAAATTGCATATTCACCTCAATTACCTTCTTCACTTCCTACTCCATCTCCTCTAGCTATGTCTCCACATCCTCCATGGCGCTTTTCCTCTCTGCTACTCATTATGGTTGCGTGGCTAGATGTACCAGAGCATTCAAAATGTTATTTTCACGCTCCAGTTGTGCAATTACTATCCCAAGCCGCTGCACTTTTGCTTATGCATCCTCGTCTGTAGCAGCTTCCAACACTCATTCACAGACTTCAAGAGTGACCTTTTCCAAATTCCTTCTATTTTCCAAGAGATTCTCCTTCTCAAACACTAGTCGATCTTGATCCTTCTTCAAATATTCTATTCCCTTGGCATTCTCCATGATTATATGCTCATGTTCCTTCCTCAATTATTCAACCTCTCTTCGCCCCTCTGCCTCTTTCTCCTGCGATCTCAAGAATTGACCGTTGATGCTTTGTTCCTTGTCTTCCAAATCCTAATTGGTGACCCTCTGCATATGCACTAATGTCTACATGGACAATGCATTGATGTCGATGGATAAATATTGTAACTACAGCATGGAGGCCTTGAGATCCTTTTTATGGGTCGCAATTGCATGTGGTGGAATTTGTACATTCCGAATTTGCGTCCCAATACTGATTGAGCCAAAGTCTTGCATAGTCGCTACCTCTAGTTCCTTCTTCAATACTACATCAAATAAAGAATCAAGTCAATTTTTTACCTCTCTATAGCGTTATGTTTATTGCTTCTTCATTTCTTTAGCTGCCACATTCGTTGGATTTGTAATTGCATGAATGAGTCAGTTCAACTGCACCTTCATCCCTAGGGATGCGCTACTTGTCACACCCTACTCCTGTCACTTATTTATCCTTGATTCTTCAAATGCATGATCTGCTTCCGAGTCAGTGGGTGTCCGTGATGACTCTTCACCGGAATCATGGTGAATCTGCTGGTGGACCTATGGACACTTCTTCTAGGTTGAACGAATCTTTCCATGCTGTGGGACAATCATCGACAATTGTATCCAACTCCACATTAGATAACTTGTAAGGTGTCAAAAACCATTACTTATCTCGGTCATGTCACGCTTGCACATGAATGGTGTGCGGGCCAATCACGAACTGAGCTACCCGTTGGAACTTTGTCATAACCTCCTCAAAAAATATCTGAACTTTCACATATGAAGCATGCAATGCATCCCAATAGATCCATGACTGAGCAGCGCAACCCTTAAGTATGTCAGCTTCCCACCCACCAGAGGTTCTAGAAGTGTGCACCCTTACAAATATTTACTGTGTCAACATCCATTCCTTGGGAATCATATGGCTCCATCCAAGCCATGAGTGCAATTAAGATCAATATCCAACTATATGAAAATGCCCTCTTCCCTGCCTGAACTTCCAATGCATCCTCTATCAACTGGTTCATTAAAAATAATGACCAGTTCATCTGTACTCTTTGCATAGACTGTTTAGCGCATGCAATCACTCATGAATTACAATAGGTATGTCTTTTCCTCCTTACAATCTTACTGGAAAAAATTCATGCGCTAATATGGAAAACCAAATAATTGATGTTGTCAACATGATACATTGGTCTGTTGCACTGCAAACCATATCTCTTATTTATCCTTTCTATAAGCTTCTTGTCATTATCCCTTCCTCTAAAATACTACGAGGGGTCTGTCCCATCCTTAGGAAACCTCGTGATATTTGAAATAAGTGCTACTGTGACTTTGACCGATTTGTCTAGACACAAAATTCCTCCATGGAAGCAGACCAAGAGCTACTTCACACATGCATTTTCCTCATTCAACTACCCAAAGTGTGGCATGTTGATCAATCCCATCAGTCCTTCTCTATTCAACCCGTGTGCCCAATCCTGTGGAATGCGTAATATCAGGTCTCCTCCTACCACTACCATAGGTACATAGGGTTCCTTCATTATCTCTTTCGATGCAAGTAGGTCATGATCATGATACTTCATTCCCATCAGCGCAGGCACAATATCCATGGTGCATGCCATACCATGCAGAATCATCGACATCTTAACTGGGTATTTTTGGTTCTTGGTTATCTTCCTTGGCTTCGTATCGAGATACGTGGGAGGAACATACCCAGGGATGTACGTGGTAGACACCCCTACATGGGTTGATGATTCCATAGCCCCTGAATTCGATAGACCCAACTGCACAACTTCCTCCTCTTGTGCCCTCGCAGACATTCTAGCTTGCCTCTTCTTTTGCATTGGGGAGCTAGGCCGCTACGCCCTCCCTCTTCTTCTTCAGCACGGACAATGATCACACTGGCATACTCACAAATTCCTCTTCTATGGTTACAGGGATGATTGTTGACTCCCTTTCACTAGAGATCTCGACTGTGACTGGCTCACTCGGCATGCTGCACCAGTGCCCCGCAGTGTTCAGTGGCCACTCGAATTGACTTCACTCTACAACTCACTTAATCACCACAAATCAACTAAATGCAACACAACATAACTCTTCTAGGACAACTATGAAAATCAATCTTTGCACAATGGTGAATGTAGACCGCATTCAACCACTTCTTATAGTACCAATCCAATCACATCTCCATCATGACCAAATTACCTTTAATCATTTCGACCAAATAATGCATTAATCACCTAAATATTCCAGCGATCCTTTCAATCCAACGGTCAGATCGACCATAAATACACGTTGCTTTAACAAGCGTCATTGGTTAACTACTTTAACTATCTTCATTTATTACTGATTTGACTATGTCACGGCCCTATGACTGTCGCGGCATGGCCTCCTAACTATGATACTAACTCCTTTACTTGCACATCCACTTCCTCCCGGTGCGCCATCCTCCTAAATATGCAGAAACAAAAAATATCTATTTGTTTTTCTTTCATCGTGCAGTGCCTTAAGCATCGTGCGGTTCCGAGCCCATCCTGTAGGGCTTCATCCTGCTACCATTTACTAACTTTGGCAACATCACTCCATCTAACTGTTATAGTTGTACTGCACCTCCTAAAGTAATGGAATTAATGAGATATGGACCTAGACAATGCATATGCAACTTACCTGGATGTTTCGTGAACTTGATTCCATACATAAGGACCTGGTCTCCTTGTTGAAACTATTTGTTCTTAATATGTCGATCATGCCAAGATTTTTGTTGGTCCTTTTCAACGCACTGGTGAAAACCTACAACAAAGCAGTCTTCCTCGAGCTGTACCAACTTCTCCAATCATTCCTCTAATGCTGTTTCATCATCCATTCTTGTCGTTGCCGCTATGCGCAAACTTGGAACAATGTACTCCATAGGCACGATGGCTTCTTTCCCATAGAACAACTTGAATGGTGTCTATCCTATCAATATATTTCAAGTGGTGCGATATGCCCATAAGGCTGCTAGAATATTCAAATCCTAGTCATCACAGTTTGTGTTACAAACCTTTGTAAGTGCATGGTCCAACAATTTATTGAAATCCTCCACTGTCCCATTTGCTTGTGGATGATATGGGGTACTCTTCTTATGTGGTATCTGGAGCTCCTCTATCAATGCAATGACTGTGTGATTGATGAAGTGACTTCCTTAGTCACTCATCAATATCCTTGGAAATCTAAACTGAGTAACAATGTTTCCAAACAAGAACCTCGTTGCTGTCGTTGTGGTGCAATCTACAAAAGGTGTGACCTCCACCCATCTTGTCAAGTAATCTATCACTGTAATTATGTAACATGCACCGATTCACTTTCCAGGTGGGTTGATTGGTCACAAAAAGTACACATCCCATTTATCAAATGGATGCAACATCACCTGAGGTACCAATGGCATCGCATCCCTCCTTGACGGTTTTCGAGTTGTTTCACATACATCGCAATTTCACGCATAATCTATCACACCATTATGAATATTGGGCCACCAAATACCTACGTGGAGCACCTTCCTAGAAGTAGCACAACCTCCATAGTGTCCACTGACAACTCTCGCATGTGCCTCTACCAATATCTACCCTTTTCATGTGGTAGGACACATCGCCGTAAGATCTTATCTGGTCCTACTTTATAGAGTTTTCCAGTGATCAGCTAGAAATCCATGGCCTTACAACCAACTGCTTCTTATGAATTGCAGCAAGATCTTCTGGTGATTCTCCCATTACCAAAAAATAAATTATTTGTTCATAGTAATCATCAACCATGCCAACTATGAATAGCTGCGCATTTGGCAATCCATATTCAATGTTTGTGGTTCCTCACCTGTCTGAATTCAGGATAAATGATCTAGGCCAACATTCAAGTGACCTAGCTTCGTAGTTATCTCAAAATCAAACTCCTTAAAGAGAAGTAGGCAATGACATATCTCCCCCCCCAACATAATATTATTGACCAGGTATTTCAAAGCAGAATGGTTCATGACCATCTTGAAATGACCGCCCAGTAGGTAAAAAAGAAACTTTTGTAGCGCATATACTATCTCTAGACCTTCCCTCTATCTGGTCGTATAATTTTTCTCTGTAGATGGCAGCTTTCAACTAGCAAAAGTGACCGGGTGATCAAGATATCCTTCCCCTATATGTGCCAGTACCACACCGAATGCAACTGAGGATGCATCCACATGGACATGGAACTCCTTATTCCAATCAGGAAAAACTAGTATTGGTGCAGAAGCCACCTTAGCTTTCACCGTCTCAAATTTGTCTTGACATTCTTGACTGCATAAAAAATCCTATATTTTTCTTCAACAACCTTTACATAGGATTTGTGATTGCAACATAACCACTGATGAAGTTGCAGTAATATCCTGCGTGCCCCGACGTTGCTCTCAATTGCTTCACATTTGTAGGTGGGGGAAAGCTCAAAATAAATGCAATATTTGTAGGGTCAATGAATAGTCCTTGTTTGCAAACAATGTGTCCCAATAGCATCCCAAAAGGTGCACAAAAAATACACTTCTTTGAGTTCAGTGCCATCTGACGTTGTCAACATCTCTCCAGCATAAGTTATAAGTTTTCCAGATGGTCCCTGATCAATACATAAACTATCCAATCATCCATATAAACTTGCAGAAACTTTGGAATACTATCCTTGAATGCAGTGACAACACCCGGGAAAATATCGCAAATGCATTCTTCATCCAAAATGGCATCATATTGTACTGAAAACAACCCCACTTAGTAACAAATGCTTTCTTGTGGTGATCCTCTTTTATAATCTTGATATGGAGATATCCAAAAAATCCATCTATGAAGGAATACATTTCTTGACCTCCTACTCCTTCTAGCACCTTATTTGTGAATGGTGTCAAAAATGGATCATGCACATACACATCATTCAATTTTCTAAGGTTGACACAAATTTGAACCTCACCTGTCTTCTTATTGTTATCAGATAAATCTACTCAATCAAAATCAAGCAAGATCTCCTTAGTCCAAGTGGATCTAGAACAAATCAAATATAGAATACAATCTACGTTCCTAGATCAAACATAAATGCAAAGCAATAGATAGATCACCTACCTTAAATATGCAGATCCTCTTCTCTCTTTGTTGATCCAAGCTTCAAAGCTTTCAAATCTTCAGCTGGAAAATCTTGTCAAACAAGTGGAAACAAGCAAACAAGATATGTGTATCCAAACATATAATTGATCTAAGCTAACAGTTAAGGAAGAAATCTCTGAACATTATTAACACAATAACATTTATGGAAAGAGATTTGTATTAATGTAATCAAGGAGATACATAGAATTACAATGAGAATGAACATCAAAACCTAGCCTTAACACTGCAATATTCCATCCAACAATCCAAGCCAAATCCAAGCCTCCAAATAATTATAGGGATCACCTAGAAATTCCACCAGCATTATAGTACCATAGTCCTTCCTCCCTTCCAAATGGAGAGAGGGTTTAATTTATAAGGCTAAAGGGATAGAATAGGTTGAGGATTAGGAGGAGAGATCAAAGGTATCTTCCCTATAGTTTAGGAACCGAATGCCACCTCACCTAGATAATATGGATAGAGCTCCACCTCATCCACCTTCGAGAAGGGCCTCGAAGCTCCTTTTTTTGCTCTCAAAACACCACTAGCGCACTTTCCAAAAAAGGGAAAAAGCACCATTAGCGCACCTAGGAGTGGGAGACAGAGCGACATCGGTGCACCTAGAATGAAGGGGAAAAGCACCTTTGATGCACCTAGCATGAAGGACAAGAGTGTCAAACTTCCTAGAGAGGGAAAAAAAGCAAGAAAAACCTTAATCTCAATCAACTTTAGTAGAGAGAAACTTGGGGATTAGGAAAAGGGTTGACACATGGATCCAGAGTACAATATTTTTGTGTAACACAATGCCCCCCAAAGCATGAATTTAGATGAATGCAATAAGTGAATGCTTTATAAAGTGAAGAAATATAAGGCAAGGATGTTGGCTGGATGCTGCTGCAGTACGACTGACTCAAATCTCATATAGCTCATAACATGGTTGCTGACCAATACAATGCAGATACATGGTAGTATAGACCGACTGAACACAATCATGGCTACTAGACATAAGAATATATCCATTATGGGATGATAACACAACCACGACCAATACAAAGTGGATCTATGTAATATGACTCAAACAAACTCCATCGCAACCTGGGAAAAGATATCTGAAAACCCAGGGTCTTCAAGCCGAACCCACAATGATATGAATCTAACGATGTGATTACAATGTCTTGACATCGAACATGGTAGAAACCACTTGATTACCAATCAATGATGTAAACTGTTAACAAGTGCGAGGTAAATCACCATTGATGTCAATGATTCCCAGGTATCTCAATACATACCATCGAATGTGAATAAAGGACTTGGAGTCAAACATATGAGATCTTTCAACCAAGAGTCAATGATGTAAACTCATGTTGAAAGCAAGGTAAACTACCATTAAAGCATGCAGGCCCAAGGTACTTGACTTGGTTTCTAATTCCAATTCCTGGATGAGGAGTTGAAGTCGATAGGAATAGTCTCGTTGAAGGAGGGCCATGATGAATCCCCCATCATCGACACGAAACACAATCAAATATGTTTTGGAGTAAACCAAACAATAGAGTCATGAGACTAAACTAAATCAGGGATGACCAACATGATAGAAGGTAAACTGACTACAAACAGTGAACAGATGACCAAAATTCTCTTGAACATGGGCATGGCATGACTTGGAAGTATTGACATGAGAATGATACCGATCCCCCAATGCAAATAACGGTGAGAGTATTCTGGGACAACTCAACGGAGTAAGAAGACTCTAGGAATTAGTAGGACTCGAAGACAAACGGATTACCCAAGTATGAAATGAATATGCAGATGAGTTCCATGTTCAAGAGTGACTATGTACTACCATAACAAAATACAAACTCTTTCCTTAATTTCCCCATCATGATTGATGAGTGCCTCTTTGTTTTTTAACGAGTTGGAAAAGGGTAACAAACGCTCGATATAGCTCATCCTTCAAACGAGTCCAATCTCATATGTTTTACGAACCTGAGAAAGGAAGGGTTCATTCCCAAAAGAGGGTCCTTCATCATTTGATTTTACGAGTCCAATGAAAGAAAACTCATTTGTCGTTTCATGTTTAGAGAGTTTGAAATGACTAAGAAGACTCCAAAAGGTCCTTTTTCATAAATAGTGCTAGTTAGTCCGAAAAAGAGATAACCTACCACTGACTATTCGACCATTCTTATACTTTTACAAGCGTGAACATAACAAGTTCACTTGGCGATGTTTTTGTGTTTTTAAGGAGACTGAAAAGAGCTTAAATCTAAATCCAAAACGAGTTTTTTTTTCATAATCTAATTTTAACGAGTCTAATTAAAAGTAAAACTATACTCGATACCTCTTCACTGATTTTTTAACGAGCACGGTAAATGTATAAAAGGCACTTGAAACTTTTTTCATGTTTGAATCCAGAGCATGAAAAAGCGATAAAGTAAAGCTCAAACCAGTTTTCATGTTTTAACCAGAGCGCAAAAAATGAAAAGTAATCTCAACACCATCTTATTGTTTTTAATGAGCTTGAATATCAATTGAAAGAATGCTCGGGATATCTGCTTCATTGTTTAACAAGCTTGAAATAGAATAAGAATTATGCTCAAAACATGATTTCATTTTTATGTAAGCTTTAAACCAAAAGGTAAACTATGCTTAAGGAAACCTACTTCATTTTTTAACGACCTTGAAATAGAAAGTGAACTATGCTCAAGAGGTGGTTTAATGGTTTTAATGAGCTCGAAACTAAAACAAAGTGTGCTCAAAATGAATCCCATTGGTGGGTGATTTCCCAACATGATGTCTAGTGGTTGGTACTTGCCACCAGTTTAACTGTCAAGTAGCTTAACACTAATAAAGAGATAGGGTACATTCCCCATTAGATTCATTGAGTCTTGACACAATGGAAGAATCTGTTTCATTTTTTAACGAGCTTGACATGAAAAAGGAACTCTTCTTAAGGTTACCTTTATTTTTTAACGAGCTTGAAACCAAGAAAAAACATTGCTCAAAGGTAACCTGTTTCATTTTTACACAAGCTTGAAACATAGAATAACTATGCTTGTGGGGGCCTGTTTCATTTTTACACAAGCTTGAAACAAAAAGTAAATATGCTTGAGGGAAACTGTTTCAATTTTACACAAGCTTGAAACAGAAAGTAACTATGCTTGAGGACATCCGTTTCATTTTTTAACGAGCTTGACATAGAAAGGGAACTATGCTCACAAACATCTATTTCATTTTTTAACGAGCTTGACACAGAAAAAGAACTATGGTCGCAACGTCTATTTCATTTTTTAACGAGCTTGACACAAAAAGGGAACTATGCTTGCGGGTGCTTGTTTCATTTTTTAATGAGATTGAAACAAGATAAGAACTATGCTCACAATGTCTTTTCTAATCCAACATGATGTCCACAGGTTGGCAGGTTTCCCCCTTACATAAGAAGCTAGCGACTTAACTCCAGTATGATATCTAGAGGCTGGAGCCATGCCCCCCATTTTACCTATGATGGGAAGAAGCTAACTAGAAGGAGAAGGAACCACATGAACAAGCAGGAAATTCATGGAAGTCTGATGACTAGGAGTCATAAGATGATCGGTTTTAACAAATGAAAGTTGATAAATGGTCACAATCTTCCCATCATGGGGAGAACACACCACTTGAAAGAGTGTGGACACTATAGCTTTCATGGTGTAAACATAATCATACCCACGGAGAATATCAAAATCTAAGGGGCCTTGAACTACCATAACATCGATACAGATAGTTTTTCCTTCCAAAGTAATAGGCAACTAAGGAAGGATCCCTAAAGGCGCTGTGGGTCTTCGATTGAAAGCTAGAATCTGATCGATAGCTGGCACAAGTGGAGGAGAACCTATGGCTTTCCAAGCAGTAGAGGATAGAATGCTAACAAAATCCCCTTCATCAACAATAGTGTGGATTATACTCTTAGTAGAAACTCGCACAGCTATCTGGAAAGGAACACTCGAATGAAGACGTTGTTCTGTTAGGTTACTCCAGTCAAAGGAAATAACCTCACTACTTGGAGAGGGTTCTATCGAAAGAGACAAAATTTCCTCTTGCATAGAATAATTAGAACTAACTACAAAAACTTTAGCTGGATGGTTTTCACTCTCGATTAGAAGAGAGGGAAAAGACGAAGACTATGTTGAAAGGACTACTTTAGTCTCAACACTCTTTGACGAAAGAGTGGGATCGGGTGGAGATGAAATCAACTCAACCACTTTAACTTCACTCTCCAAAGGAAGAGTGGGATCAACCAAGGATGGACTTGGATCAACCTCTTTGACTTCACTCTTCAATGGAAGAGTGGGATCGACCACTTGATCAACCAATGGGACGTCAAGAGACAACTTACGATAACCGATTGGAAGTTGTTGCTCAGGAACAATAAGATATTCCAACAATTTTGAAGCTTCATCCATGCGAGGACAAAGGTTAGTGTGGTGCATATCCTTACATAGAAAGAAAGGATACCTAGCCTTTCCTTTTTGACTCTTAACCAAAGAGTCACTGGTTGACGGGGCATCATCATGATGATGATCAGAGACTAATGACACAGGATGTTTAGACCACACTTCTAACACAAGGGAGAGACTAGGACAGTCCTTGAGAAGGTGATCACCCTTGAAAAGTATACAAAGGAACTTAGCTTTACGGGTGCCGAAAACAGGTACATAAATACTCCCAGCATGATGACCAGTGGCTAGTAGGCTTCCAACATGAAGATCAGAGGTTGGAGCGATGACCTTCTTCTTAGTGTTCTTCTTCTTATCCTTCCTTTTCATTTTATTCTTACCTGCCCATTTACTAAAATTAGAGTTTTCAATAGGTGAAGAGGAAGAAAGGGAGGTTGATTTAACATTCGAGGAAGAAGAAGAAGGGTTAACATGAGGTTGATGCTCATGCGATAAAGGAATAGGATCTGACACAAAGGGTGCATTTGGTATGACAGGATTGGAGAATAACCATATAGGTAATCCTATAGTCAATCCAACAAGGTTCAAAGTTTCCATGAAGGGAGGGCCAGCATCTCCACAAGGGGGAGAAACAAAAGACATACCTTGAAAATGGTTCTCTTGACTATTTGTATTAGGAGAGTCTCCCATATCTAAACTCTCTAAGAATCTCTGAAATACCACACAAAATCAAACACTAATCAAGTCTAAAAGTCGCAAGAAAATTGTGCGAATAGGAGTGGATCAAAAGTCAGGAATCTCAAAGGATTATCAAGGATTCACATTTTTGCAATGCCAAGACAACCAAAAGGTTAACTTAGTTGGTCACAGGAATCCTAAGAGGGTCTCCAAATATATGCTAGGTACAGGGGAGCTCAAATCAGTAGTAGTGTTTTCTAATGCACAACCATCCACAAGGGGCCTTCCGATATACAATCGAGTACATGAAGTGCCTTTCTATATACCTCAAGGGTACGTGAAAGGTTGTTCGATATACCGACGGTACGTGGAAGAACCGCGTGAGGCCTGGGTTGTAGTGTAGAAAAATTAACGATAGCTACTATGTTTTACAATGCCCGAACACATCACTAACTTACACATAGTTACTAAATGATTTGAAACCTAATCTAGCATTAATTTTATCTTGAGAGGTTAAGTGGATGCATGATGTGTAGATAGGAAATGTGAAAAGAATGCAAATCCTAGTTACATGCTAATGCACATTTCTCTTTCAATGAAAACTACCTAAGGTAGGGAAAGAGTTTTCTGTTAAAACAAGACAGAAATCAGATTTCTAAGAAAACCAAATTCTATTCAAAGGAAACTATAAAGCTTTTAAAGATCAACATCAAATATAATTCTTGAAAAGACCTGTGAATTCATACACGAGCAATTGCTTCTCTTTTGATTGAGTTTCCTCTTCAAACAAACATGAATCTGAACAATAAAGAAAAGGATAATTCTCTTCTCATATCTACAAATAGAAAAATAGAGAACACCTACAACACTCCGTTCATTCAGAAATCAAAAGGAATATGACAAGCACCAAACAACTCCATAACAATCAATAATTGCTCCAAAACAACCAAAATGCAACCAAAACTCAATTACTAGGGGGAGGAAGGGATAATGCTGGCTATAGAGGGTGAATGACTATCACATGCAGCCTAAAACCGAAAATCCATCAAACCAAAATCCAAAAATGAAGGAAATATGAGCCAAAAACTGAGTTTCAAAGGGCAGCGCACTTTCCTATACTGCACTAGAGCGCCTATGAGGGGTAGGCACACTTGCTCTTCTGGAAAAAAGGGCCTATTAGGAGACCGACACACCTATAAAACTGCAGAAAAGCACCTATGAGGGGACCGGTGCACCTATAACACTGTGTAAGAGCTCCGATGATGCCCTTTATCCTAAGGAAAAGAGCACCTATCTAGCCAACACTTTCAACATTAAAAAATGATACCAACGACACTCTGTCTACATAACCTAGGTGTGCTAGTAGAGAAACAAAATAGAATAAAAGCCATATTTTCTATGGCAAAAGGGAAAAAGGTCTGATAGGGACCCAAAGAGCATCAAGAGGATGAAAGACACTCTTGAAAGAAAAAATCCAAAGGAAGGAAGGTCTCTAGAGGCTATAAAAAGTATTGATAAAGAGACATGAAATAAAAAACAAAAGAAATCAGATCTATGTACGATCTTCAGTATGGTCGCCAAATTTGTTATCAGATAAATCTATTAAAATAGAATCAAGCCAGATCTCCCTAGTCCAAGTGGATATAGAAAAAATCAAATATAGAATACAATCTACTTTCCGAGATAAAAAAGAAATGCAAAGCAATAGATAGATCACCTACCTGAAATATGCAAATCCTCTTCTCTCTTTGTTGATCCAAGCTCCAGAGCTTTTAGATATTCAGCTGTAAAACCCTATCAAGCTAGCGGAAACAAGCAAACAACATATGGGTATCCAAACATATAATTAATCTAAGCTAATAATTAAGGAATAAATATCTAAACATTATTAACACAATAACATTTATGGAAAGAGATTTGTATTAATGTAATCAAGGAGATACATAGAATTACAATGAGAAGGAACATCACAACCTAGCCTTAATGCTGCAATATTCCATCCAACAATCCAAGCCAAATCCAAGCCTCCAAAGAATGATAGGGATCACCTAGAAATTCCACCAGAATAATAGTACCATAGTCCTTCCTCCCTTTGAAAAGGAGAGAGGGTTTAATTTATAAGGCTAAATGGATAGAATAGGTTGAGGATTAGGAGGAGAGATCAAAGGGATCTTTCCTATAGGTTAGGAACTAAATGCCACCTCACCTAGATAATAGGGATAGACATCCACCTCATCCACCTTTGAGAAGGGCCTCGAAGCTCCGTTTTTTCCCTCAAAACACCATCGGTGCACTTTCCAAAAAGGGGAAAAGCATCGTCGGTGCACCTATCAATGGGAGATAGAGCGCCGACATCGGTGCACCTAGAATCAAGAGGAAAAGTTCCTTCAACACACCTAGCAAGAAGGAAAAGAGCACTAACATTCCTAGAGAGGGAAAAAAGGTAAGAAAAACCTCAATCTTAATCAACTTTAGCAAAGAGAAAGTTGGGGATTAGGCAAAGGGTTGACACATGGATCAAGTGTACAAGATTTCGGTGTAACACTTATCTTGGACCACCATAGGACTCATCCATTCTAATTCTTCCACTGGCTCAATTATCCCATCCTCTAGCACTCGATCGAGTTTATATTTGACCCTTTCCTTGTAATGTGGATTAAGAAAATACGACCTCTGCCTTACTAGTTTCACATATGGCTTCAGTGGAATCTTCATCTCTCTTAAATCTCCCAATATTCCCTTCATCTCAGAAAACTTGGTAGGAAACAAATATTGAAATTCTTGCAACAGATCTATGATATTTGTCATGGTCTCTTCATCCCAGTAATCCCCAATATTTTCAAACTTTGGGTTCTCCTCTATCCCAATGTTGACCTTCCTGATATTTAATGGCTGATTTATTGGATCCGCTGGTACGTCAGGTGTTGCCACATCCCGAAACCCTTCTGTTTCCGGAATATTGATGTTTCACAGAACATCACTGTCCTCTGGTCCTCCAGTTACATTATAACATTCAATCATCGATTGAATCTAGAAATATGCATGCAGATCCATGGGGTATGTGACTGGAACCACCTTCAGAACAACGCCGCGGATGAGCTGCATCGCATTATGAACATTTGGATTGGCATCTGCAAAACTGAAGGTGTGAGTGAAGAGAACCGTCAAATTTTCCCAAGTAGTGATATCGCTACATAACTTGGCCAATACATACCATGATCATGACATCTCATCCAACATATGGACAAAGGCATGGACCCACTCATCCTTTGGTTGTGATTCCTACAAGGTCTGACACTCAATCAGATGATCACCGGGGCTATTCTACCCATCATACCTTCCAACGTGGTACACTTCTACATCGCCAAAATGAACTGTCATCAATATTTGACACTACAACCATCCAGTGATCGATTGCTTATGGGTCTCCCACCAACATGCTGGAATAGGCTTCAACTCTTCATCCAATGCCAACGATCATTGTGGTTATGACACCTTATCTTCAAATTCCAATAGGAATTCATACAATTCGGGTAGTCCTTCATATATTGGTAATTGAATAGTCTCAGTCGTGACTCGGCACAACTACTACGTAATCAATCCACACTTCCTTAGCAATACATCATGCATGTGGTTCTGCTAGTTCTCTAAAGCATCATCAGAATTGGAAGATGCAGAGCTAGAGCTGCGCCAACTAAGTTCTCTATCGATAGTCAGATGGGTGTAATATTCTAAAATGTTATATGCATGATCCCATTCTCTGACAACTTCATCCTTTACTGGGTTAGCATACCTTATCCCTTTAGTTGGATCTATCAGAGCTATAACTCTAATGTCTTTATTCTCAAAGGTCATCACACATTTCTTAAAATCAATCCCTTCCAAACTGTCATTGGCCCATCCAATCCCCAACAATGCGGGATAGGAGCCTCTACCATTGAAAACCTTAATAACATCAATATGGACATAAGTCTTCATCCCTTCACCTTCCAGTGCAAGGTGTAGAACTCATCCAATTGGTTGCACTTTGTCCTGGTTAGACAATATCAATTGCATAGGAGACCAACTTAGCAGTGGGACCCCCATATTTTTCCATGTCTTCCTTATCAGAATATTGACATTAAGCCTAGATCAAGAATAAGTAAATCTACCTTGTAACACCCCATTTTTGACCCCGTTTGCATTAAATGTATAAGATGTAAATATTATATGGAGTCATGGCAAGGAACTCAAGGACAAGGCCCTGTCATTGATTAATTTTTTGTGTATAGGTTATCATGGTTGATGCATGTGGTTCATGTGCTAAGTCAAGCACGTTTGTAAACATCATGTAAGTATGCGATTTAATCAAAAACCCACAACCAACTATGTCAATGCAGTAAATAATGAGATGGAAGCATGATTTCCCAAGGATAAGGGGGGGATGTTTAACCTTGAGCCATTGGGGAAAACCCATCAAAAAATCTGTCAACTACCCCTTTCTTGTCTTTTTCCCCAACCATTTATTTCTTCCAAAATTTGGTTGAGGTATTTATTGCATGGAATGGGAAGAATATGGGGAAAATTCGAATTGGCAAGAGCACTGATTCTTGAAGAATGTGTTTTGACTTCATGGGAAAGAAAGCACCCAAGAGGGTATGATCATTCCCTCATGCATTCATGTTTTCATATTCCCTCAGGTTTTGGGGAACTACGGGATGTTCTGATCATCGATCTTGCATTCATGGGGAACTCTCACGCAGCTGAACCTTCCTATGTGTTTATCCTTCACGTTTCAGTTGTTTCTTTATTGTACATGTACATGAAATCCGTTTTGGGTTCTATGGAGTGAATGGCCAGCAAGGAATTACAATTTTTGGTGAATTTTGTATCTTCCTATGTATGCCTCTGTTGTTTTTGTCTGAACTAGTTGGCGAGTGTAAATGGGGTCTGAACTAGCTTGATAAACCTAGTGTGAGAAGGAACCTCACAAACAGATCTAGAGGGCTGGTTTTCTTCTTTGTACACCCTAAATAAAACTAGAAAGGGAAGGCATAGACCGAGGGACTGTGTAGTAGAGAAGGGGATGCTTCCTGTTGTTGGTTGTGTAGATGTTTTAGAAGCTAGGTTAGATTTGGTGTAGGTGTCCATAGCTCTGTGGATGATCTCACTAGCTTACAAGTCATCCTTTCCATATCCTTGCATCCTGATAAACCCAACTGGTAATTGGCTTGGTTGTACCTTATTGTGCATTTGGCCATGTGTGATCCTTAATTGGACAGTCTGATATACCCAATTGTGAATGTTGGATTGGCTGAGTATCCTAATAAACCCAGTAGTGAGATGGCTTGGCTGTGTATCCTGATAAAACCATCTGTTAGCTTGGATGGTCCTTCATGTAAGTGTTGGCTTGAATGTGTGCAATTTGACAAACTCAACTGTTAGCTAGCTTGACTGTGTGTAGCCTGAAAAAATCAATTGTGTTGGCTTGGATGAGTTCTTATTGTATCGTTGGCTATGTGTGAATCTCCTAGTGTTTCCTTATTCCTTAGGGGAATCATGCCCAACTCGGGGGTGGTAGTGCTGCTGAGATATTGTTGAGGGCACTACCCTATGGTTGGGTGGAATGTTGCAGTGACATAGCTCGTTGTAGAACAAAATTATTTCAAAGATAAGTGTTCTTGTCTATGTTAATCTATGCATTGGTATTTCTATGCATTTTTATTTTATTACTGAAATATCATGAACATGATTAATGTGTTGAATTGATGAATTGATTCCGTTGTATAATTACAATTGTGTGCGTTTGTGCATGTTTACTTCCAATGCATTTCTAAGTTTCGTTATGGGGCTTAGATTGGTCGGATTGGTGATGGCCTAAATTATAAAAGCAGTCCAATACTTCTATTAGCAGGTGGAATTTCTGTAGAAATATCCTTCCGCAACTTTACTTTTCACAAATTGCAGGATGCGGGGTGTGGGATGCGGAAATGACATTTTGTAAATCCTATTCTCCACAATTTTTCCTTCCACAATTCATGGGATGCGGAATGCGGCTTCGCATATTTCCTTCCGTAAATATCCTTTTTGCAACTGTCTATTTCCGCATGCGGGATAGGAGATATGGAATACAGGATGCGGGATGCGGGATGTGATATGTGGGATGTAGGATGCGGGATCGGAATTTCCATTTTCCCAATTCTGCAAACTCAATCTTTACACAGCGTTGATTCTTGTGGGTTGATTCTCAACCATTGATCTGTCCCCAGATGTAGAACAGATTGTGACCATCATTTTCCATCGCGATTTTTCTCCCGCTGTTCGATCCCCTATGAGATATTTCTTTGTAGATCATGGAATTGATCAATGGTGGATGTGAGGGGGCATGACAGTGTGGTATCAGAACATGAATGTTGAGGAGTTTTTCATGTCCATGCCCTGTGTTTCAAAGAATGACAAAGGTTCCGTAGTAAATTTTTAATTCCGCATGATAATCAGGTTATGAGTACATGATAGAGTGGTATCATAGCTGCAATGTTGTTGCATTGGGACTAGATGGGCCAAAACAAGTAGTTAAAAGAGAAAAGAAGACCCAGATTGTGGTTTAATAGAGTTGTGGGTTGCAACACTGGGTCTAAAAGGGGGCCAAGTTGAAAATTTAACATAGATGATGGTTACAACATTGGGCCTAGATGGGTTAGGTGACAGTAAGTAATTTTTTTTTAATTTTGAATTGTTATGCGGCCAACAAATGGTGTTTGATAACACATTTTGCAGAATTATACTCACCTTCAAAGGGAAGCATTCCATATAGTGCATCTCGGTAAAGTTGGTTTGGCTGAGCCATGAGAACCTTCAACATGAATGATTCCTAGGTTCCCTATGAGCACGAGGAAGATGTTATGGGGGGAAATTTCAGAGTTGGAAATGCTAAGACAAAGTCTAATGGGAAGAGGTTTCAAGATACGTCCCTAGGTTTTGTAGCTACCATGCGAATCCTATGGTTGGAAATGAAAAGTTACAGGGAAGATAATAAAAGATTGGTTAAGGCTCAAGAGGAGAAAAATCAGCTGAATGTAGCCATGCTACAAATTTTGATAGACATTCAGAGGCGGATCACCTCTAGGGACCATATAGTAAGACTAGAAGGAAGTAAGAGCACTGCTAGAAGAATAAAGAGATCTCCTAGTGAGTCATTTGACTCTAAAGGATCCATTGTTGGTTCAATTTATTCTTCTCATGAGAATAAGAGAAAGAGGGGATACCATAGCCATTCATGTGATGAATTTAAGAAGGCAAGGTTGCCTACCTTCAAAGGTGAGATAAAGAATGGTCAAGAAGCTGAATCTTGGCTTCTTGGGATGAGGAAATATTTCCAAGTTCAACACTATTATGGAAATATGAAAACTAGAGTAGCCATCTTCAATTTGATTGGAAGAGCATCCATATGCTGGGAGCACTTCAGAGAAATGAAAAATATTAATGAAAGGAAGATTGTGTCGAAACAGTTCCAGAAGTATTTCAGGAATAAGTACCTCTCCGACAGGTACTATGATGATAAGATCGAAGAGTTCCATGAGCTAAGATTGCGACAGTAGACCATGGAAGGGTATGAAAACAAGATCCCAGAAATTTTAAGGTATGTCAGGTACATCAAAGATGAAAAGGTGAAAATCCAGCATTTCCTGAGTGGATTGCCTCAGTCTTACACAGTCAGAATTGAGTTTTATGAACCTAGAAATCTTGAAGAAGCGATAAGGAAAGCTAAGTATTGCTATGAGGAAAGCAAAGGAAAACCTAATTATCATAAGACATGGAAGGAAAAGAAGAATGAGATTTTGACCAAAGGAATAAAGGTTTCAAACCCTCTAACTTTAGGAATCAACAGAAGCAGCCAGCTAGAGTGGTGGGAGAAACTCCCAGAGAACCACAACAGGACAAAGAACTACACCGATGTTGGATATGTGGAGGACCCCACATGTGCAAGAATTTTCCACTTGAGAAGCAGAATGCAAGCTCAACTTACAAAATTCAAGAGGAAGAAATAGTGGGTTAAGTAGCAAGGGCCATCCCTAGGATTTATCAGCACTAGAGGACCACCAGGAAGATCACTAATAAGAATTTTGAATGCATAGATGAAGAAGGGAACCCAATAGTTGTAAGAGGCATTCCAAAGGTGATTTCTATGAGGCAAATTTCAGCAATGCATTTGAAGAAGCTTTGTAGGAAAGGTTGCTAGTTGTATGTAGCTCATATTTTGGAGGGAAGAGAGAATGAAACTCCTAGGTTGGAGGACTTTCATGTGTTGTAGGAATTTAGGGATGTTTTCCTAATGGTATTCTAGGGCTTCCTCCAAAGAGATACGTTGATTGTACAATTGAGCTTCTACCAGGAGCAGAACCAATGTCCAAGACACCCTACAGAATGAGTACGCCGTAAATTATAGAGCTGAAGATGTAGTTGCAAGAGTTGTTTTGACAAGAAGTATATCAGGCCGAGTGTGTCTCCTTGGGGAGCAAAAATTCTGTTTGTGAAGAGGAAATATGGTACACTTAGGTAGTGTATTGATTACAGACAATTGAACAAGGTTATAGTGAAGAATAAATACCCTTTTCCTAGGATTGATGACCTCTTTGATCAAATGAGGGGATAAAAGGTATTTTCCAAGATTGACTTGAGGTCTGGTTTCCATCAAGTGAGAATCAATGATGAATACATTCATAATACAACCTTCGGAACAAGGTATGGACATTATGAGTTTATAGTGGTACCATTTGGTCTCACAAATGCACCATCTACATTTATGTGCCTTATGAATAGTGTCTTTAGCAGGTATTTGGAAAATTTTGTTCTTGTTTTCCTTGATGACATCCTTATTTATTCTAAGAATGAGGAAGAGAATGAAGAGAATCTGAGATTGACATTACAATTGCTTAGGGAGCATCATTTATTTTCAAAGTTGAGCAAGTATGAATTCTATAAAGATAGAATTCAGTATTTGGGTCAATTATCTTAAAAGAGGGTATATCTGTGGACCCTAATAAGATTGAAGCCATTACAAATTGACCTACTCCACAGAATGTGATAGATGTAATATCTTTAATCGGACTTGCAGGATATTACAGGAGATTCATTGAAGGATTCTCCAAGGTTGCACACCCAGTCACTTCTTTGCAAAAGAAGGGAATAAAGTTCGAATGGACATCGAGGCGTGAAGAAAGATTCCAGCAGTTGAAGAATATTCTCACAAGTGCAGTAGTATTGAATATTCCAGACCTGGAAAAATATTTTGTGGTATGTACCGATGCATGTAGTCAAGGTATTGTAGGATTCCTTATGCAAGAAAACCACGCAATATGTTATGAGTCAAGAAATTTGAAGGAGCATGAGAAAAAACATGCCACTCATGATCTGGAACTTGAAGCCATAGTACATGCTCTCAAGATGTGGAGGCATTACTTTATGCTGAAGATTTGAGCTAAGGGCATGCCATTATGGTCTGATGTATTTGTTTGATCAACCTACTCTAAATGTTAGAAAATATAGATGGATGGAGTTTTTATGTGAGGTTGATTTTGAAATCAAGCACATGAGGGAAACTAGAATAAGGTAGCTGATGCACTTAGCAGGAAGTTGCAGGAAATGCATGTGGAATCCATTAGTATTTACCAATCAGATTTGAGACAGCAACTTTTTAGTCATACTGCTGAAGATGAAATGTATGTGCAGGTCAAGGAAACGTTGTAGTAGAAAAGACTTGAAAAGAAGTATGAAGGATATATTTTTGAAGAAGATGGAGTTCTTCCTTATAACGACAAAATTTATATTCCGAATGTAGAAGATTTGAGGAGAGTTGTTATGGATGATATCCATCAAGCTCCATATTCTGGTCACATAGTATATCATAAGACAATTGCTATAGCTAGAAAGAAATACTTTTGGCCAGGAATGAAAAAGGAAACGTTTGAATATATTTCAAGGTGCATGAAATGTCAGCAGGTGAAGGTTGAGCATCAACACCCAGTAGGTTTGTTGCAGCATTTGCTAGTTCTAGAATGGAAATGGGAAGTTATTTCCATGGATTTTATTACAGGATTTCCAATGACTTGGATACAGCATGATTCCATCATGGTTGTGGTGGAAAATTTGACAAAGGCATCACATTTTGTCTGGTTAAGTCTACGCATAAGACTGATGACATTGCAAAGATCTTCATGAAGGAGATTTTCAAATTGCATGGATTTCCTAAGGCAATAGTCTCTGAAAGAGATGTCAAGTTCACTTCCAATTTTTGGAAGGGGTTGTTTGCATATTTGGGTACAAAGCTGAGCTTCAAAACTTCCTACCATCCTCATATAGATGGTTCGACAGAGAGAGTGAATTAGGTTCTTGAAGACATGCTTCTCATGTATGTGATGGACAAACCAACCAAGTGGGAATATTATTTACACTTGCTAGATTTTGCTTATAAAAATGGATAGCAAGCATCTTTGGGGATGAGTCCATATGAATATTTGTATGGCAGGAGGTGTAGGACACCAGTGACTTGGGATAATCCAGTTGTTAGAATAATCAACCCATAGTTTACCCACTTAGACATTAATTCATTTATTTTTGTCTTATTTGCCTAGTTCATGTGTCCCACCTTGTGCAAGTTGTTAATTGCCTATCCATAGAGGTCAAACTTGCCATATTTGACTCATGTAGTGCTTGGGAAATCCTTAGGAATCAAATATGCTTTATTCCTGGCCTCCTAGGTGCCCTTTTTCTTTTTCTGCTTTATTGCCTGCTTTTTCAGTGTTTTAAGGCACATAGGAAAGCAAGACTAGGTGAGGTGAACTAGTTTTTTTGTCCTCTTCATCCTCCACTCTTTTCTCCATGAAAAAGCATGTATGAGCTTCCATTCCAATACTATTTAGCTTTCCCATGCACCCTTTCCAATTCGTGAGCTCCATGACAGATTTGGGATCAGCTTTTTACACCTATGGGGGATTTGCCTATTTTGAGTAAGCCTGCTTTATGCTAGTTTTGGATGCCTCCTTATGCATTCGAACTCTTGATGTATTCTATATATTCAAAAACATATGTTATTATAGGTTTGGCTATTGTACACTCAGTTAATATAATTTTTTGTTACAGCTCCATATTCAGTCTCCATTGTTAGCAATTTTGCATGATCAATTGATAATTGTTGTGGGTAAAATTAATCTACTGCTGGAATGAATTTCTACATGGTATTAGAGCCATTGTAGGTTGTTACTCTCCTTCAAAAATTGTTTTTCAGGTTCGACATCAAGACTGGGAGCCTTCTACTAACAGCCGGGACAGATTTTCTAAAGCTATGGATTCACAGAAAACTATCTTGACTCCCTTCAACTATTTTGAATGGAAAGAAAAGATGGAGATCTTGTTGAGAGAAAAAGGACTCTATAGGGTGACTATGGAAATAGAAGCATAGCCCAATGTAGCTGCAGAGAAGATCAAATGGCACAATCGGAGAGATGAGGCCTATGGCCTCCTATGTCTCAGTATTTCCCGAGACCTCCTTTTCCATCTCGATGGATTAACTTCACCGGAACAAGTATGGGAGAAGCTTTCTGATCTTTTTGGAAAGACATATGAGATGAGGGGACATCAGATCGAAAATGAGCTGATTTCTCTGAGTCCCAGTAGCTTTGAATCCCTGCAGCTATATTTCTCCAAGTTCAAAGCACTAGTTTTGCAGCTGAAGCAGTGTGGTATCAAAAATAAATATGATCAGCTCGTATTGGCCATCCTCTTGANTTTATTCCTGGCCTCCTAGGTGCCCTTCTGCTTTTTCTGCTTTATTGCCTGCTTTTTCAGTGTTTTAAGGCACATAGGAAAGCAAGACTAGGTGAGGTGAACAAGTTTTTTTGTCCTCTTCATCCTCCACTCTTTTCTCCATGAAAAAGAATGTATGAGCTGCCATTCCACTACTCTTTATCTTTCCCATGTTCCCTTTCCAATTCATGAGCTCCATGACATATTTGGGATCAGCTTTTTACACCTATGGGGGATTTGCCTATTTTGAGTAAGCCTGTNAGGACAAGCTGGTGATGATGGGCACCATCAAACCATCCAAAGATCAAGCTTTGATTGATGGAGATTCGAGGGTGGATTCAAAAAGCAAAAAGAAAGCTAAAAAGCCACCTGAGCAAAAGAGAGACAAGAAGCAGTCTCCAGAGGATCAAAAGGGTCCCAAGAAAAATACCTAGAAGAAGAAAAACAAAGGTGAAATGAACAAGTGCTCATACTGTTCAAAGGGAAATCACACTGAAAGCTTTTGTATGAAAAAGCATATTGATATGCTGACCAATCTCCTGGAGAAGAATGGCATCTCCCTTCCAGAAAGCTCAAAGAAGAGAGAAGGAGGATCAAGTTCCGATGACAGAGAGAGAGTTCATGCTCTAGTTGCTGGCACATCAAGTTCACCCAGTTTTATCATAGATTCTAGAGCTTCAAGACACATGGTTTCGACTAAGTATGCCTTCTCCTCACTGGATATGTCGAAAGGACCATCTATTGTACTGGGAGATGACTCTCTCACTGAAAGTAAAGGCAAAGGAAGGATAGATCTTGATCATGGTAATTTCAGCAATGTGCTGTATGTCCCTGGTCTCACCTACAACCTCCTATCAGTGTACCAGATGACCCACACTGGGTCTCCTAAGAAAGTCATATTCTCACCCAATTAAGTTGAGATCACAGAAATCTCAAGTGGTAGAGTCATTGCAAAAGGAGTAGCGAATCATGCTCAAAAGGTATACATGTTTTCACACTTCCTACCTTACTCAAACCCCTCTGCTCTTCTTATCCATGCTAATGAAGCTAGCAAGCTATGGCATGAAAGATTTGGCCATCTAAATTACAAGTATCTATCTGATCTTAGTGAGAAAGAAATGGTCATAGGGCTTCCCAAGATAAAATTTTCCAAAGGAGTCTGCCAAGGTTGTATCCTAGGAAAACACCCAGAGCACAAATTTGAGAAAGCTAGTCATGAGAGAACCTCTGCACCCCTCGAGCTGATTCACAGTGATGTTGCTGGCCCATTCCCTCATATGTCCATGAGTTAGGGA